>WTSP01004915.1:0-72251 GCA_025331215.1 Actenoides lindsayi | reverse complement strand
GCCATCGGCTGCCACCGAGCGACGGGACGGTCCCGCCGCCGCTCCGCCCGGGGCTGCTCCGCCACCCTCCGTCCGTCCGTCCGCCCGTCCGTCTGTCCGTCCGCCCGCCCGTCCGCCCGCAGAAAAGCTGCTGGCGGTCGCGGCGGGGCTATTTCTGCACATGGGGCGAGCGGGGCGGGGAGTCCGCGGCGCCGAGCCGATTGGACGAGAACCGGCGGGCCCCGGGACGGCACCCCCGCGCTGCCCGGCCCCGGCATCCCCTGGCCCCCGCACCCCCGCACCAACCGGCCCCGGCACCCCCGCGCCGCCCGGCCCCCGGGCACGGTGGGCGAGCCGCCGGGCAGGGTGCTTGCCACGGGTGTTTTCGGGGTCGTGGGCTGCCGCCCCGCCGAGGGTCACTTTGTCAAAGGAGGGGTGAAAAGCTGCCCCGAATGCTTTGTCCCGCGCTTCCCGCAGCAGGACAGAGGCTTGGATGTTGCTACAGGCGGTTGAGACACCATCGACAGTGTTGCCACATGGAGAAAAGTCCCCACCAGCAAGTGCTCTGAACAAAAGTAGGAGATTTCACAAAAATTATGACAGCACTCGCTTTGGGGACAGTTACCGTGCAACGTGACATTTCCTGTGGAAAGCAAATGGCAAAATACCGTGGATTACAAATGCTGTTACTCACAGGGCTACAGTCGTTGAGTTCAGGTCTAAGGAGCTTGGAAAGAAAATAAAAAAGATGCAATCATCAGAGAAAGGAGTTGTCTGCACTGGTGGAACGGAAAACCAACAGAGCATATGAAGATAAATGTAATAACTACTTACCTTTTCATCACAGCTTTCATGCTTTATATTGTGCCCACCATTAAAACACAACCAGATCAGGGGTTGAACTTCACACTCATTTTGTAGCATCCCGCAGTGCTAAATAAATCAGGACAGAAACTAGAAAAAGATCCAAAGAATTTAGCAAAACCCAATCATTTTAATTTATTTTTTTTTTAAGGAAAAAAAAAAATACCAAAATAAACATTCTTGTAGCAAACAGAAAGTAAAAGAAATTGCCATTGTCTTTCTCAAACAAAGTTGGAAATGAAATCCTGTGGAAGGACAAGCTCTCGGGGGAGCCAAAGTTAAAGCAGAACAAAACCACAGGGGACAGATAGGATCAAAATCATTTCTGTGGACATGGCATAAATGGAAACACTCTCACTGACTAGTGATGCTTTGCATCAGACAAATACGAAGGGGAACTCATTTGTATTGAAAAAAAAGCTACTTTTTTCAAGGGGGACATCTCAGGAACAGGCTATGTCAGGACATGCAGGATGCTGAAGGAAAGTCATGTGTGGGGGGTGGCAAGCTCGACAGGGACGTACAGCAAGGGTCCCTTTAGACAAAAGGATCTGATCCGAGTCTCGCTGCCTCTTGCTCTCCCACCGAACAGCTTTGTGCTTTATATCCTCCAAACTCTTCACCAACATGAAGGAAGAACCAGTCCCACTAACACGTGAGCACGTAACTCCCGTGACTCCCCCCTCGGGGTCTTGCTGGGACTGTGCTGAAAGGAATGACAAGAGTTCTGGGGAGAACCCGAGGCTGCTGGCACACAGCCCCCCCGAGTCGGGCTGCTTCATCTTTCTCAACACTGGCTGGATCCTGAGCATGTCTACACTGGTTTGCTTTGTTTATTATTTTGGGATGTGTAGTTTCCTTCTTACAGAGCTTGTTATAATCATGTAAACGATGGTAAACTATCATGGAAAAGCATTTTTTTCCCCCCAAAGCAATGGATTTACATCAGGGTGTCTTCACACGTTTTCCTAGCTCTAAAACTTGTGCCAACAAAAGCCTTCTGCTGCTTCACAGCACTTGAGTGAAGCCAGGATTAACTTTTCACAGCGGAGATATGTCTTACTAGCAAAGGATCTGCTTTTGTGATCATGGCAGTACAGTTTACAGGCTGAGCCAAAGGAAATTGTGGTCTATGGAGTCAGACATGGACAGAGAAACCATTAGTTCAGATTCTGATAAATAGGTTGTTCTGGGAAAGGTCTCTCTGTGAAACAGGTAGTATGGCACTGTGAATGCTGGGGATTTTGCATTACAGGGAGATTCCTGGCCCTCCAAAACAGCAAAGCCTTTGCCAATGTCTAGTGGTTGATCCTGGCATTGCTTAACTGATGCAACTGAACTTATTCTGAATACAACTTAGCTGCAAGTGCACCCAAGGGCAAGCACGCTCAGCTCTGTTGTACCAAACGTGGTTAAATCCCACTGGCAGTAAGAGCAGGATGAGTCCATTTCCAGCCAGAGATACCGACCCTGCCCTCCAGCTGCATTCTTCAAGCCCTATTTAAAAATATATGGCATTGTACACCCTAACATTAAATACCAATTGAATGTGCTGGCCTTGTAAAGTCATCATCTGAGCAGGCATTGTGAAACTCCGCAGTTCTCGGGGCTCTGAGGGCGATGAATCCGTAGGTGCTAATGTGCATATTTATATACTGGAGTCCGTAAAAGAAGCAAGGAAGTCACACGATTAGTGAGGTAAATATAGCCCAAAGCTGGCAGCTCGTGGAATCCATTCAAGAACCGGTGCATAATAGTAATGTGGCAACAGGTCACCAGAGCACCGCTGGATGCGAAGATGTCAGATACGGAGACAGATGAATCACCATTACTATTACTTTCCTGGATTCTATTTTACTCCAGGGATTTTCCTCCCAACACTCTTATAGGAAACAGCACCAGCCCCGACGTGCTGCTTTCAAGTGTTCAGAACTCATCTGGCTCTTTTGTTCCGAGGGAAGCAGATTTGAACAGATCCCACACCATGAACGGCGGTGCAGTGGGAGGCGGGACCAGCACCCTGGTGCGGCCACAGCCCCCGTCTCTCTGCTTTGGCAGAAGCCCACCAGCCTCGTACGTGCCGTTCCTTCTGTCGCTGCGGCCCCCGAGGGAGCGGAGCTGCCGCTGTGGAGGTTGTGCGTTTCCTGCAGCCCTCTCTGATCTCCTTTGTGTGAGCCCTCGGTGCCTCTGCGCAGACTCGGGCTCCGCTGAGGACTTCCCTAACAATCTCTGTCTTGACACCTCTAGTCCTCTTGGCCCAGCCACAAAGAGCTGGTGAGGAGCCCCACTGACACACATCTCTCCGCGCACACCAAGGGCCAGGCAGCCCTCGGGGACAAGTCTGTGAACACAAAGAAAAGCTCCTGAGCCCGTGACCGCTGGGCTGTTCTGCCCGGTCCTGCAGCCAGATTTGCCATCTCAGATGCATCTCCTGACACAACCCTGAGAGCTTTTTTACCTCTCTAAGCACACAGGGCTAAAGAGAAGAGCAACAAGGACTGAAGTGGGAGCATCTCTGCTTCAAAGAGTCACAGACATCTTCTGGATATCAAAAACCTGGGGGAGAGGGGGAGAAAGTGGATGTCAGACTGGAAAGTTCCTGTCTTGCCACTATAGGCCCATCCATCAGACTGACTTTGGCAACCTTCCATTGACCTGAGAGCACTGCACTGTTGGGTGGAACTGGCTCTTGGCTGGTAGAGGACATTAGCCTGGCACCTGAGGCTTCACAAGCAAAGGCACTGTCAGACACCCCCTTCCTGAAGGGACAGCTCCATCCAAACCTGCCCGCAGGGAGGGGAGGCTGGGCAGTAAGGAGACAGAGGTGGTCCCCAGGGCTTTCTGAACTAGCCCTGTTTTGGAGCATAAGCTGTGGCACAGTCCCATGCCAGGGCATGTGCCCTTCTACATCCACAGAGGCTCAGAGGTTCTCTCTTCCTCCAGCCCTTGCCCGCACAACTCAGTACCAACCTCCACCCCCACAGCCCCAGCAGACACCTGCACTTCTGCCCACTTTTCACTACTTGTCTCCTCCATGAGAACCATTGACAGGGGGAATGGCTAGTGACAGGGATGGGGGTAGAGAGGGTGGACAGGAGGAGCTGGACTAAGAAGCAGCTGATGTCTGTCAGGTGTCCATGTCTGACTGTCAGGGCACCCAACCTCAGTTTCAACTTGCCAAGAAGGAAGCAGCAGCCAAGCAGAGCTCACACTGCCCTGTGAACCAAACCCCCTCCCCACTCCAGCCTTCGCTAGCACATGGGAGATGTTTCGCAGGACAAGACACAGCTTGTCCCCAACCCGACTCCAGGAGAGGATTCCCAAGACACAGCGCAACCTGCAGACCCTGCAGCAGCAGGTACAAAAGCCCCTCTTCAGAGTGGTGCTGCCAGTGGTGGGGAGTTGAGCTACACGTGATCTACTCCAGCTGGGTGAAGGGTACAGGAGTTTTTTTGGAGGCTACCTTGCTCTGCAGGCAGGTGAAACACCCACTCAGCTCTGCATGAAGGTTGACTGCCCGAGCTCTGTGCTGAGCATCAGCAAGTCAAAGACTCGGGCTGAGCTCTGAAGTAGGCGAGGTGGAGGTGCCTGGCCAAGGGCTGCTTTGCCCCCTGAACCCCCATAGGCGTTTTTCTGGAAGAGAATGGGAAAGGAAAGTGGAGACTGAAATTCCCAGGGGCACTATTTCCAGTATGGAGACTCCAGGCAGCCTGCAAAATCCTTGGAAAACTAAACAGAAAAACTATGGTACAATCGTAAACTGCAGATCAACAAACCAGGATTTTCCTACTCCCCAGAAGTTGGGGAAAAAAAAAAAAAAATCTATTATGGCTGGATAATAAATGTGTATTATCATGGAATTTAAAACCGGTGCTTAAACTATCTGCAAGAACTCATAACAATGCAGGTGTGGGAATTCTTCATAAATTGCAGGTCATATCTTACACCTTTCATGAGAAAACAAAAAAGCCACCACAAGACTGAAAAAAAAATAAACTATAAACAGCTGTGAAATTAAAAAGGAAGGATTTTGGCTGAGCAGAGGCAAGGGTATGAAGATACCATTTTGAAGAATTTTTATTTTTTCTCTCTCTGTGTTTGATTTTATTTACTAACCACCTCCTGTGATGAAAAGCCAAGTGTCTCCTCTAGTAGAATTTCCAAATGAAAGCTGCAGCTCAAACCACGAGCACACGAAGCCCTTCAGTGCTTAGTCCCGGTTGCAAGGTCTCACCTGCACAGGGCTCCCAGTGGGTACTGAGCCCAGTTGTCTTGTTTGTGTTGGTGGAGCTGGGAGAGCCAATTTCCCTCAAGAAATCAATAAGAAGCGTTGTTCTGTTTCCTGGCCAACATCAGTGGGGGGAAGCCCAGGGTGAAGCTGGACAGGCAGCGATGCCGTTTGGTTGCTTTATTGACAGCCAGAGCTGATTCCTGGGCAAAACCTTCACAGCTTCGCTGCCCTAAGAAAACAAAGGTGCCAAGGGCCCTCTCCACACGCCTGCCTCGGGGCTTTGCTCCCAGTCAACACCTCACAGAAGCCCTGAGGAGAAGGGACTCTGCTCCCTGCGGAACCTGACGGCACAGGCAATGTGCCCTGATCCCAAGAGGTTAAAGCCATCCTGCTTTATGTGAAAAGGTGCCGTTTGGAGCTCCAAATGAATACAGTAAGGCTTTTATTGGTGCAACACAATTGCTCTGACTACAGAATTAAGCTCAAACACTAGAGAAAAGCCAGATTTAACTCAACCCCCTCAGCCTCTTTTCTCTGCGCAAGATAGAACCAAGATTTGTAAATATTGGTTATGATGGTGACTGTCTGCAACTGCCACAGCTACAGCATAGAGAGATCCAGGAACCTGTGCTGTCCTAGCTCCCAGATGAAAAAGATCTCTGAGAACCATCCTCCATCTCTCATACTTACTCTCCCTTTGCAGGCAGATCCACGCAGGTCACTCAGGAGTTAAAGGGCAGCGTGGCTGTGGCAAAGGGAAAGCTGGAGAGTACACACAAAAAAATTCAAATCAGAGGAAGGGCTCAGCCTTCCTGCCCGCTCTGGCTCCACACCCAGCTGCCAGCAGATACTCAGCTTGCACTCCAAACCTGTTTGAGCCCCAGGACCATTATTGCAGCCCCCATTCTTGCTTCATCAGAGACAGGAGATTTTTGTGTTGCCCAGTCTCCCTACCTGTTGGCAGAAAGCTCTGTAGACCTAGTGCTAAACATTGTTAGAGCTCCAGAAGTTGGTTACTGTGGTTTCCATCCTTGCAAGACTGTATCAGAAACCCTCTGAGCTTCTGAAAGCAACATCTTAATCACAGCTGAAGGGGACGAATCTGGAACCTGGACCACACCATCCCATGGTGTATTATTTATTATTAATATTACTAACCCCTTTGCAAGCTCCAGACTGAACTCACCCTTCCCAGAATGGCTCTCCAGGGCCTCAGCAGTACAATTGCTCTCAAGGGCTGAGCTGTGCATATATTATGATCATTAATACCATCGCTGTGCTATGCAGACACGGTGGGTTGTCTGAACTGAATACTGGCAGCTGCGTTACGAAAGAGCAAGAGGCCGCGCTCACTGCTTTCGCTGTAACTGCCCTGGCTGTGGTTTCCAGTTTGGCAAGGGAAATAACAGACAGTTTAGAACTGCAAAAGCCAAGCGGAGTCATGGTGGCAGCCCCACTTTCCAGGAGCCTGGTCCTGTTGGGAGAATGCCGGGTACACCCTGCTGAATCACTAACCTGAGGAGTTGTTGGAGTCCTGGATTAGGGCAGGGGAGTGGCTTACTCTGAGAGAAAGGATGAGCTGTCTGAGGAGATCACAATTACAGCACATCAAGGCAGAACAAGGGTTGTGAACTGCTCTTTGCTTTTCTTTCTTTTTTTTTTTTTTTTTAATAAGCCAAGACAAGTGGTAAACCAGAGTTTTGCACAGAAGGTGTGCAGCTGTCTGTGAGGAGCTGGTTAGAAAAAGCACTCGCTCCCATGTTAATTCTCTTAATCCTGTTACTTTCTCTTTAACCAGCTTAAACTCAGTGATGTGTGGCTAAGGACGAAACCTCGGTCATTGCTATGTACCTAAGAAGGGGCAGCAGTTCACATTCTGGATATGTGAATAATGTTTACCTACATTGGCATTTTACAGCTTTCACTTTCTTCCTGCTAAGCCCAATAAAAACCACTGATTGCTCCCATAATCCAACCGCCATCTTTTCTGGGTGACATTTACCTCAGGGTCCCAGAGTACAAACTATCAATTTCCAGCATCACATTCTGAAGAAACTCTACCTGTGAGACTTCAGCCATCTGGTTCTGACCTTTGCAGCCCACCAAGTCTCCATCTGGAAGACGTCTTGTTCATATGATTAAAAAGCCAAACTAAAACCATGGCCATTCTGAATTACAGCTCTACAGAGACTTCTCTTCCAGGAGGATTTCTGGTGGTGATGATCTCTAGAAAACGTGATGTCTTTGAAGATTTTGAAGCCCAGTGTCTTTGGGAAGACCTGTTAGGAATCAGAATGGCCACTCAAAGCAGGCGAGCAGGGTAGTCCAGAAGTTGTAACAGACCACACAACCTGAGCTCCCAACCATTCAGCTATCAGGAGCCTGGGAATATAGGGTAAAAGGAGCATTATTAATGACTAAGGGGAGACATGAAAGGATTGGCGCAGGGATCGGGGAGGCTGAAAAATATGTTAATGAGCTTCTCCTGAAAACAAGACTTTACTTTTCACCACATGTCATGGAACCACAACTGGGTTCACATAGGTTGAAACCGTGTTTGTGACTAGCACACCTGCCTGGGTTCCCATGGAAGGTCTCTGATCATCTGGGGAATGCAAGACTCCTAGAGCTTTGAACTTCAGACTACACTGTCTGCGTTGTCTTCGGCTTCAACTATAGATCAGGTGAAGGCACTTTGCTTTCATCTGTCTCTGCCTGGGGCTCCAATTGAACGTGAACCTCAAAATGCTGGAATCCATGTTTGGAGGAGGTCTGTGTGTTCACAGAGAGGTTTTGGTTCAGGATGGGGTCAGAGGCACTGTGATGATACAAACTAATGAAGACCTCTCCATCTTAAACAGAAGAATGCACATCACCAGTCAGGATGGGAATTACTCTTTCCACCCCACTCAACACTCTCTAAGCTTGAGGAGATGCTTGGCAATGAAAGCACACTGAGCAGCAAAGCAGCCCCAAATCTTGTCATCTCACCCCATCTGCAACCAGCCACAAATAGTCCTGGGAAAATATTAGCCTCAACTCCCATTTTCAGTCTCTTGCTGAACCACTTGCAAACAGATCCACAGATATTATTCACTGACAATCTCCATAGAGAATCCAGCTTTTCCCAACCAATAAATCAAAGCATCTGGAGTGTATTCTGAAAAGGGCTGAGACAGCCCAGCCTGTGAGCATCTAACATCTTTCTTCAGCAATGGAGACACCAAGTCTGGCAGTAAGAGACAGCAGGTCTTTGCAATCCATTGTTCCTAAGCAGAATCTGTTTTCTGAAAGATAATAAGGGAATTTAAGGACATTAATAGCTGTAAATAGCTGAATACAGCAAATTCTGATAAAAACCAAGAACTGTTTTACAGCCTTTCCAACTGTAGATCCTGATTTTTGGGCTGTTAATTTTTGCTGGCTTCCCAGCATATACTTACCATGGCAAAGGCACTGGCACAGCTTAGGGAACCTGCTGAGGTCAAGCAGCAGAGAATTTTAACATAAATACTTTTCATGAATGGTTGGTTGGCTGAAGCTTTGAGTGGCAGCCTGCGATAGCATGACTGTGTTTTGTAACAACTACAGTTCAAGCAAGGATTATAGGTCCCCATAAAGGTTTTTAAAGAGCCAGAGATACCTCGTTTGATCTTTTGTTTAAAACCAAAGCAAACATGAACCAATGTAGCTGCAACAACAGGTATCTTGCTACCCACTGGTATGTTCATACTGTCCAAAGAACAGATGGACCGACAGCAATGTTTCAGGAGATTCCTATCTCTTTATGGACAGAGAAAGGCACTGAGACTCATCTCATGTATCCACACCAGCTGGATTAAAGGACATTACAAAACCAATCTGGTCTGATTATTAATTAGTTCTATGATATACTGCATATTAGCTCTAGCTTGTGCTTGAAGGCTGTATAAACTCCTAGCAAATACAGCTGCTTTGTCGCAACAGTTCTATAGCTGAAAAAGACAAGGACAGACAAAAGGATAGAGAAAATAGATCAGCGAAGGATTGGGAGTTTAGACAGACGGACATGAACTGCCTGATTCCACGGTCACTCGACCAATGAGTTTCAGTATTCAGAGTCCTGCTCTTTACACTTTAAGCACAACACGAGGCTGCGTTCCCGGTGACAGAGAGATTTCCAGGTAGCAAGACAGGGCTGGTTTTGAGAATTCCTTAGCAGAAGACAGCTGGGGTGTAAATATTGAGTCTAGAGTGAGCTGTAACAAACCTTCAAAATAAAGTGCAGTGGCAGCTTGAAAAAATTGGAGGAACTCTAGTTTGCCCTTTCACGTGGTCATACTTTGTCCAGGGGATGAAGCCACCCAGACAAATCATCAGAACAACGTTGCTTTGCCTGGGACATTGCCACAAGAAAGGGTCAGCACAGCGTTAAAAATCCAGGGCTGAAACGTGATACTCAAGTGGGAAAAGGCAAAGTAGTTTGGATTATGTAAATGAGAACTTCTTCCCATAAGGTTTCAGCCACCCAGCTGGACGTAAACATACCCGAGAGGCTTGAAGAGATTTAAACACCCATTTCTTTTATCTTCTTGTTTTCTTTGCTGACTCTGACTTAGATTGTTCTAGTATTGCCACTATCCTCTTCAGATAAAATAGCTGCTGTGAAAAGCATTCCAGAATTTGATCTCAGCACCTTTGAAAGCTCTGTACGTAGACTGGGTAGTGGCCAGAGCACAGCATCCATGGGGCTGACTTCCTCAGCAGCAAAACCAGGTCCCCACAGCCCTCTCTGTGCAGGCTGGAAGAGGAAATTCTCTCTAGGAATACAGTCTAGAAGTCAGGAAGCCCTCTCTTACTCCATGGAGACTGTTTATGATAAGCATCACCATGAGCATCACTGCTTGGCATTCTGGTTTGGACAGGGAGTGATTATTTTTGCCCTCTTTTCCATACATCAGCCCTACCTGAAATGCCAACACAGACTTCCTTTTCCCTGGTGTTGTCACTAGTCAGGTGGTGCTGTTCCATCTGCAAGATGCAGACTCAACCAGGATGCTCTGGCTTCCTTTCAAAAGATCAGCAGCTGAAAGTTCTCTCTGTTGTGGGAAGTGGGATGGTGCTGGGTCTGGTCACTGGTGTGCCTGTAGGATTTCAGTCCTTCCATTTGTATGGTTTGCTTCCCAGAAGAGCAGAGGAATCTCTTTTTAGCACTATGCACATAACGTGCTCATCCTCTGCATCACCAAATGGTCGAGTCTTCATCCCTGGAGGGATTTAGAAGACATGTAGATATGGTGCTGAGGGACGTGTTTGAGTGGGGGACTTGTCCAACTGTTAACACAGCACTGCCTCGAGCTTAAAGGTGTTTGCCAACCAAAACAATTCCATGTTTCTAGGATGATGTGCAATGTCCTGTCACTACCTACCAGGTGGACCATACTCTGTGAGCTGAAACTCCTTTTACCTCTTAGCTTACCAGTGACTTATTTTTATACTTACTCCAGTTCTAAGTCCTTGCTTCCACTTTTTGACTCATTCTTTCTTAGTCCTCTCATCATTTAAGAGCTCCTAATGCAGACATGTATCGGTGTCCTCTGCGTTCTTTCCTTACCTTCGCACTAGGACAATTTCCTACTGTCTCTTCAACATGATGTTTCAGAAACAGGAAGGTCTCCTGCACTCCTTTGTCCCCAAGACAATCTTCTGAAAAGCATCCAAATGCATCCAAGTTACTTAAAAAAAAATGTGGAACTTGATGTATTTCTGAAAAGAAGATCGACCAAAATTTCTTTGCTACCAGTGTAGGAGAAGCAATGAACGACAAGTATCCTTTAGAAACCTCTCTCGGGAGTCCTGCTTCCCAGCAGACTGCAGAAGAATCTGTTTCTTACGTAAATATTTGAAACACCACAACAAACATCAGAAACAGGAAAAGATTTATTAGAAATATTACACAGATTTTTGCATCGTACATTTTAATAATGTTAATCTTTAAATATTAGCATGTCCAAATCTGGCAATGCCTACTATGTACATTCTAATGTGCTCTTTGTATAAATTAGATTATGGTGTAACATCTGTACCCAACAGGGAAAGCTAAAAGTACTTGACAGTTAGAGGTGATTATCCCAGATGACAAACTCAAGCCTGGACCAACAGTCCATAAAAACACTGTGTCCAGCACTGCCCAGTAGAACTTGGCACACACACAAGTCAAAAATGTAGAGACCATCAGCTGAGAAAAATGTTAATTGCAGTTCAGCTATAAGCTTGATTCTACACCATACTAGTCTAAATGGCACTGGAGTTGGTAAAAACCAGTATAGTCTAGCATAGTAGAAATTATTGCTGGGTTTAAACACGTCTTAATGCTCAGTGCCCTGAGTCTTTTTAGGCAAAAGCCCTCCTCTGACAGGAAAATGCATCATCTCATCCCTTTTATCAGATACAGAAGGCACAGCTCTGCAGACAGCTTCTGCCGGTCGCCCCGGTACCGTACGCACGGAAAGGTGAGGGAGGTACGAACAAAGCAACGAGCCAACGCTCGGCTTTTCCTTACCAAGGAAGGGGGGAAGTCAGCGAAGCAAAAAGGTAGATTTTGAAGTTCCAGGTCAGGAATCAAAAAGGGAAGAACCAATCACTCCGCCAGCATGCACGCACTTGGTTTGGACAGAAAACTGGCACAGAACTTGCACGTACAAACCAAGAGAAATCATAGAGAAATCTTGTGAAAAACCAACTTCAAACGACAAAAAGAGAACCTGCCAAAACTCAAAGAGAACGCATCTCACTGAGAGGAAGCTGGAGAAAGCACACAAGTCAAAAATCACTCTGCTTAGCACAGCCACCTCGCCACAGCATGGGAAGCGCCGGGAAATCCTTGTCCCCTTCGCGTTTCCGTGACTGTCACGGGCACAGGAAGGGGAACCTGGCAAAGGCGGCAGGCTCTGTGCTCTCTTCCCTCCTCATCTTCTCAGATCCACCCCAGGCTGCACTCCAGGGAGAAACGTCACCCAGGATGACAGCCAGTAAGGACTCTCAGGCTGCTGTCCTTTGCTGTCCACAAAGGCCCAGGTTCGTCTGTCCCGCACATGCCCCTCTCCTCACACGCTGGACTTTCACCGCATACCTTCAGAAACAGCTTCACCAGCCTTTCCAGAAAACCTTCGTAGAGGGCTGACCCTGGGCTTGCTTCTCAACACCTCCGGACCTTCCCAAGACATGAAACAATTTGTACCTTCTGTGACTCACCAGAAATTCTGGGTCGGATTGCGTACTTTTCACACTCCAATCTCCTTTCCTCTCTACCAGCTGTAGTACAACGGTCACACGATGTGAGATCCCTCCACGGAACTTCTCTGAGATCCCCATCCTACCCATCCTTCTCACATGCTCATCCTAAAATCAGCTATTGGGTTTCTGGCAGTCTGACAGACTACCCAAGTACACGCACACAAACGTGTGCAGATGAGTTTAGGACTGACTGCGTAATTAGGGAGCTTACGGTGACACGGTCAAGAGATTTCTGCTTACATCAGGGAAGGAGTCATTACTCTTAAGAGACAAAGTCAGAAAGGATTTAGGCAGTTTAGGCAAACTGTTACTGATACATCCATGTCATATTATCTCATGTTCCACTCTAGGACATTTTCAGAGGATTCTCAGAACTTCTATGAAGACTATTCCTATTCCCCCTGGCTTAACTTAATTAACAAACTCTTTAGAACTTGAACTTTGCAGTTCAAATTTGAGATGTCTTACAAGGGCCTCTAGATTTTCTGAAAATCAGGCTGGTCTGTAGCATCTCATGTGGGACAAATTTAAATTCATATTCAGATTTTAAGGCAGCATGAAAAAACCAACAGTAATATCTGAAAACCCAGGTTCGGAAATGTAGCTGTGCAAGGTTCAAAAAGAAGAAAAAATACACAGCACTTTACCAGTTAAATGAACAAATAACCAACATTCTTAATCTCAAAAAATAATCTGGGAGAGCATCTCAATCTCAAAGTATCAGCATTTCAAAATGGGATGTTTTGCAGGTTTGAGGACTGAAAAGTAACATTGAGCAAATGGTGAAACTGAAGATCTTCCTCCCTACCGACAGACAGCTCCTTGTTCTAACTCCTACGTAAGTAAAAGCATGTTAAGAACATACCATTAGAACTGGGTAGAATTAGTGTTTGGTCCATGCTCCAGGGAAGCATGGGAGAATAGACTGCAAAGAGAAGAGAAACATTGCTTTGCAAAAATAATTTAAAAAAAAAAAAAAACAACAAACAAAACTGCTAGAGCAAACAGAATGGTTTGTAAGGTTAGAGTAAGCCTTGGAGAGACATCAGAATAAATGAATAAATGTCACAACAGCGCTTGAAGCAAGTGACACTGCCAGGAGATAACACTCACAGTCAGTGCACTTCTGACAGGCACATGGGACACACACGTCCAGTGACCAGAGGGTTAAGTTTATCTTTCTTTTTTAGAACAAGTGGAGCCCTCCGACTTGGAAATGTTCACCAGACGCTGGGAATTAAGAGAGTTTTTCTCAGCCCTGCAAGTGCCCGATCCAAAGCCCACTGAGGAATATGGAATTTTCTGTGTTGACTTCACTATGCTTTGAACTACGGCCCGTTGAAGAGAAGTGGGATCCCTTCCAAGGGTACCTCCAGGGAAAAGAGCCTGCTGCATCCGCGAGGCAACGGAGCTCTGCCGCGTGACCGCCTTCCAGAACGAACTCTGCTGAGCAGCTCTTTTTCTCTTCCATCTTATGAGACATATCTGAGAACAGTTAGAGCAACTCATCCTCTGTTCCCCAGGGATGGCAGAATGTATGCTGAAAAATACTGGCGAGTTAATTCCTCTAGAAAGCACTCTCTGGCAAAGAACTAACTCCAGCCAGCACTCGCAGTGGCTTTCTCACAGTATAGGATGACACGAAGAGCGCGAGGGCACCGGGAGTGCGTGCCACTGTCCTTTTTGATCACACAGGCTCTCAAAAGATTGGAATCAGACTTTCCTGGGGGCAATGGATTTGAATAAATGTCAGAATAAAACGAAGAGCAAGCGATGCTTTTCTTGTCCTGTGAAAGAGGCACACACTGCCAACTGCCTTTCTCATTCAGTACGCTCACTGACCTCGGCCACTGTCATCCTGGCCCTTAATGCAGCATTTTGCTGTGAGAAAACCAAAGTCTGAAATGGGTTGTTTACCAATTAAAAAAAAAAAAAAAAAATCTAACAACCAACAAAGCACTGTGGGGAAGCCAGAGGCTGAGATCAGCCACCTGCAAAGCCCTAGAATACCTGAAAACAAGTTTCTTCTGTGAAATCGCTTCTTAGTATTTCATGAGCCCTCTTTCCAGAGTTAAAAGCAGTGAGCACACTCTATTTTTTTTCGTGAGAGAAAAACAAGCCCTAGCTCCCTATGTTACCATACACAAAGCATCCAGTCTGGTCACAGGGTGAAACACGCTAACTAAACTACAACTTTCTTCTACCAGCATCATCTAAAGCAGCTAGGCAGCCTTCTACGAGGTCCTGTACAAAGCATGCTCTCCAAGACCTGCTCCTAGAACAAACCGAGCAGCCTGGTTGATCCTGCTGCCCTTGGAGACAAACAGAAGGTTTAACTTCATGAGATGAAGTAAGAGAAATGGTATAACAGAAATCAAACGGTATCTTTCAGACAGTTCACTAACAGTATTACTGAGCTGAAAGCTCTTCTCTGGTGCCTTAGAGATTTTACACAACACAGAGAGGGGTTCCAGGTACATTCTTTGTTAACTTGTGAAGTTGCAACTTTTATTGGTACTAGTATATTATTGTGGTTCTGTACAAGGTAACATCACTTCCAAGGATGTAACAGTGCCCTGTGGACTACATTTTACTGGACAGGGCACAGGCTGTCCCAGTTACAATTACCTACCCGTGCTGATTATACAGGATCAGCACAGAAGTAGTTACTCCACTCAATCCACAAAGAGATGTCACAGTATTGCTCAGAGAGTCACCACCTGATTACTGACACCTTGCAACCTAAAGCTAGTAAACTCCACGTGCAACATTCCTGTGATAACTGTGCCTGCACAGTCAGCTGGGAAACCAAGCTCTGGCTTCCCATAGTAATCAAGTAATGAATTTGTAGTAATAAACCTATTTTTTCCTCAAAGGGATTACTTCTATTTGATCTGAAATGGAATCCCAGCATCTAACAGGACCTTTGAGAGCTCTTCTGCTAACTGGTGATAGAACAGAGAGCGGTTTGAGTTGCAAATGATCCTGCTGTTACCCTGCTGGTTAAGCTACGACAAGCAAAGTCGTGTATTTATTGGGTCAGTGTGTGAGAATAACTCAGGTTAAGGTTCTACACACGTGTGTGCATCGGTCACGGCGTCTTATAACATACATGGAGGTAAGAAAACAACACGTATTTGGGATGAGTTAAGTACATTTTGGCAAGAGCAGCATTTCTGTGAGCTTGTGTGTTAATGTGAATCTCCCAGCCTCCCTTGAGTGCCAGCACAGTCCACGTCAATTCAGAACTTCATTTTGTAGCAGGTCTCCTGTTGGTGGAGTCTTGTTTGAGGCAAAAATTGTTCAGCACAAGGGATCCTCTTCAGAAATATCCCACACATGTTCAAAAACGCTTTGCAATTTCCATGTGGGAATAAAATTACAGATGAATTTGGTTGGTATAGATGGACAACAGATATTTATTTGGTTGAGGTTGCAGATGCAATTAAAATTATGGAAGAGCTTGCTTTCAAAGTAAGAGCTTAGGTTGGTTGTGGAAGAGGAGCAAGAGGATTTTTAAAGTGATCGAGTGCATCTGTAGCATTCTTTGTTCTCTTCCCCATTTCTGTCCATCTCTTGCTCTGCATCTCAGGTCTCAAAGTACTTGTAAATCTGGGCGACGTACTGCATCACGCTCTGCCAGTCTGGCCGGTCTGTGTACATCATCTCGCTGAGCTCCTGCAGAGGACAGACACATTGTCACAACTCAGTCAAGCACCACCACTGGGAACATCACCGGGTCCTCTGAGCAGCTGGGGCTACTGAACACGACTACAGCTTCTGATCCAGAGCTCCCTAAGGCCACACACAGTATACAAGTCCATGGGAATGATCTACTGGTTACTCACCAGGCTGGGTTTGATGCCTACACTTTCAGCAGCTTGAAATGCTAACAGCAGATTTCTCTTCTGTAAAAATAAAACAGAAGTTCAAAAGGATTATCATCAAAGTATGATTCTGGACCCCTACCTTGTATCTGGTTTATCACTAAGTTTAACTGAGCAAGGTTAGTTTGCAAACTGAAACCCAGTAGGTTCAATACTTTCACATAGACACTTTTTTGTGTTAGTGAGGTGTTCTCACAAACAAGTTCTTTGTCTTTGAATAGTTCATTTACTTTCACCCAAGCTACAGCCCTCCGGTTTTGACAAATACATTCCTGTGAAACTGATTCTAACTGGGCAAAAACACCCACTAAGGCTCTGTCTTAATTAGGAGTGAGAGGTTTCTGAAGAAGTGTCAGCTAATATAGGGCATTCCTGCATGTAGTATAATTCTTACTGTAATAGATACTAGCTGTCTGAAGGGAATCCAGCAGAGCCAGGCTCCTCCCCTTTGTGAGGGTCTTAATAACATATTTGGAATGTGCTGCCCTGGCCTGACTTTTGGATATGGTGCTGGCCAAGCAGTTCAGAGCGTGATCTGTCTGCCTACTGACCCAGCACTTTTACTGCACGCTGCTAACTCGGGACTCCAGAAATGCTTTAGCCTTTCCAAAGGGATGCTGTTTCTTCATCTTTATCCTCAGCACTCCCTGGATTCAGGTGACTCGTCACTAACTCTTTATTCAGCAGTCCCTGCATTTCTCCCTGGGAGCTCACTGCAGGTTTCCTTCCCCTTTTCACCCAGTCTATTTGCTCCTAAGTTCTCAGCTGACAGCTGTCTCCTCCTATTGCTCCCATCTACTATCAAGATCTTGCAACACTGTGTCTCCAACACATACCCATCATGTAACATCCAGGACCACCCTGAATTCTGCAAATGGTGTAGGAGTAGGTACAAAACAACTCACTTTATCCTGGCTGTTGAGCTCCTGGTAAGGAATATGTGCAGGCAAATACGTGTGCAGGAGAGCGCAGAAGGCCAGCCCATCACTCCAGCTGCTGCTGAAGTTGGTAATATCAATATTCTGTAAGAGAAAACGCAAACCATTCTTGAAAAAAAAAAAAAAAACATGACAAAAAATCTCCAAACAATATTTTTTACGCCAACACGAAACAAAACCTCGGAGTATTAAAGGAACAGTTTTTCAACTTCCATTCTCTCCTTTTGATGTCACACAGAAAGCTACCAAGTGGGATGGCAAGTCTCAAGTCCTGGATAAGGGATTAGTAAGGAGTTAAATATTTGGTTTTTACACCAGGCCCCAAACAGGGAGACTCTCTTTATAGAAGGTGAGAAAGAAATACCATGTGCAACACAGGCTGCAGCTGGAATTTTCCTGTGCTGGCAAAAGGAAGGGCTTTATCTGGTCCCTTTCAATTACAGAACAGCAGAAATAGGATTTCTCCAGCGCCTGCAACAGGGGTCACTGATGTTTTAAAATGGTGGTTTGTAATTGGTTCCATCCTTCCTTGTGTCAGGATGTGTAACACAGGGATGGATCTGCAGAACAGGGAAGCGATGCCATCAGCGTGTTTGGCCACTGCTACCCCTTCCACTACTACACAGCAGATAGGTGCTTTAATGAGAGGGTGCAATTAACAATCGTGACTTGATTCAGCCAAAAGTGACATCAAACACTAACAGAGTCTTCTAAGTAAAGAATGTGCTTAATTGTATGTTAATTGGCAGTGGCCAAATGGGCAGCTTTCCACGGGCTGTGCAGATGGTGCCCAGTTTGCTGTCCCTTGCAGGAATGCATGTCTGCATTCTTCAATTCTTTGGCACTGCAGCACCTCTCATCTGTACATCACAGAGCACTTAGCAAAAGGCAGATAAAGAAGGGGAAGTCAGAGATAGAGAATGTAATCATCTAACCTAATTCACAAAATGAGCCCTAAGTAGTTGAGAGCAGCTGTTTCCTGATGCTCACTCTCCCACTGCCATAATCACTGACAAAAACAATGTGGCTGCATCACCAGTAACAAGCACAAAACAAGATTCTTATGAAACAGAAGCCTTTAAATCTTCTCCTCACACATTTCCTAAGGTGACAACAAGGCTGAGTTTGCTCAAGGCAGCAATGTTTCAGGGGGCACAGATATATTAATAAACACCCAATTGAAACCCCAGAGCTGAGCTGGAAAAAATCTCTGACTTGGCTGTAGCAACACTCCCACCACTGCCAGTTCCAACAGGAGGGCAGCGAAAAAAAGTAACATTTTGAAAGAAATAGTCTAATATGGTTGTGAGTTTAAATGGCCAAAAACCTTTTGTCTTCCCCTTGTTGCTAGACAACAGGATTCTTCTTTACTAGTCACGTAACTTATCTCAGGGGTGCACTCAGGTGCACAGAGGAAACCCAGTTTTCTTACTCATGACAAACCAAGTCCAGAACGTGCCGCGTTCAACGGGTGGATTTGAGTGATTACGGAAACAAAACCCAGTATTTTACAATCAGCCCATCTGTAAAGAACTCACTTAAAAATACAAAGATTACAGGGGGTTCAGAGTGCACTCGGGGTTCTTCACAAGGCTCTCTTGCAAGGCACAGCTGCAGTTAAACATATGCTTGTGGTCCAGTTCTGGTCCTGTGAACAAGGTGACCTTTCCAGTGCTCTTGTTTGCACTGCCTGGCCATACCAGCACACTAAGGAATTCTCATGGCCGAGTTTCGCTGTTGTAACAGCAGCTGCAGCTCCAAATACCAGCTAAAAACAAAACAGCCAACTAAGTGATATTGCTTGGAAAAGGAACAGCTGCCAGAGCACAGAAGGCTCCAGGACACGCTGGTTCTGCACCATCCCTCACCCTGCAACAAGCGTGGAGCTACCCTCAAATCCTTCTCGCCGGCCACGTCTCCCCGTGCGCTCAACTCCAACCCAGACTCTCCGTCACTTCGTTTTCTTTATTTAGCTATTTTCCAGTTTCTTTCAAGATTCCCCAAAAGACAAAGCTTTTACTGCATCCCTCATGCAATGTTAATGCAGACGCACTAAAACCCAGACAGGAAGTATTTTAGCACGCGCTCTTCGCTTACGATGCCTCGCTGATGCTTTGTCCAACCTGGACCTTATCCAGTCACGCAGGATTTCAGATTGGTAATAAATGTCCATAACCAAACACGACTCAAATTGAAGCAGTACAGAGTATTTCAGGTTAAATTACTCTGGCTGTAATAAATCTACAAATCTAATGGGCTGAAAAAGCCCAGCAGCAGCAGCAGCCATCACCACACTGCACCAGCCACCACGGTGTATTTTGCTCTATTGACATCTGTCAATGGAGATAAAAGAAGAGCGCTGTAGTGGCCGGATACCACCACAAGAAAAAAAAAGATACTTAGCTCTGAAAGCTGCCTGGGTTTTGCCTAAGCCATAAAGTCACACCACGGAAGTCCAGCTCTGTGTTGTGGAATGGGCTGAAGCTGGGTTACTCTGCTTTCTTGACGTTTTAGACAAACAAGTTACTCCCTATTTATCAATATGCAGTTAGTGGGAGAGGACTGGCTGCCAAATTACAGAAAGGTTCTACTGAGGCCAATCTATTTTATCAGCACACAGGCTACCGTCAAATGCCAATATTCTCATTTTATATTGTATCGGAGAAATGGAAAATGGAGGTCGTCTTCCCCTGCCCTGCCAAAGGCCATGGAAACAGGAACAAACAAAGCCTTAGTTAAGCAACAGGACCAGACAAAAAGACCAGTCATGTTTGTATGGTAACATTCGATCCTATCATCGTTTTCGTGATGCTCTTATGAGAGATATGGGAAATAAGAAAATGTTCCTTCCTACAGCATTTCATCAGTCCAGCATCAGTTTGATAATTCTACTCATCTTTGCAGTTCTAACTATACCTAAAACTTTTCTCCTCCTCCCATCTAACAATATCTAGAGATAAGTGCTAATGCCTACAGTAAAATCAGAACTAGGTCCAAAAATCCTCACATCCCCAAAAGAACTGTCCAGCCAGCCATCCTCAGTAACTCTTGGATCCAAGTCTTACAAACAAGCAGAAGTTCAAGGATGGGGCTCTGCTGACAGTATTTGAACCACAGCTGAAATCCACTGCAGAGTGGTATGTCAGGATCAACAGAACTCAAAACTGAATTTCTGTCCTAAACGCAAACCCAAAATGAATGTTTGAAGGTTCAGCTCGACTGTTTAGTTCATAGTGTAACAACAAACACTGAGACACTCAAAACCACTTAGTTGACATTTTCACATCCAACAAGAGTCAGTGAATTGGGTTTTTTGCCTCTAAACAAATGCATTTCCATTTCATACACTGTATAAACCCTTCTCTGACATTTCATCTTGGATTCTGTGTTCACTGCTTTTTGATTTGGGATATAAGGACGTGGTAAATGAAAAGTCATCTTCTGTGTTTTGCTGCACTGCAGCTTTTCTTGTAATAGAACACAGCAAGAGGAATAAAGTCAAAATAGAGGCACTCGGGTTTCTCAGAAGATCTCTGGCTCTGCTGAAGCCAGGAAAAAAAAAAAAAGGATAAAAAAAAAAGGAAAACAATTTAGGGAACGAACACCTTGGAAACTATTTGCTTCTCTTGATTATTTTGGCAGTGGAACCTGTCTCAGTCTTTCTGCCACACCTCTCTGTTCCTCAGCACACAGCCCATGACTACGTGGGAGCTATTTGTGTACATGCTGGTTGTTAATGCACACTTGCAAACTGCAGGATGGGGAGCTGGGGGATTTCTCTGTCTCCCAGCCTGTTTACAGCAGAACTCCCACCCCAAGCTCCGAAAAACTGCCCGTGGCTTCTCACGAGAGACCTCAAAGTTAACCTGTATGGGATGGCAGCCTTTAGGAGGAGGAAGATGCACCATCAGAGCGGACACAGAACGAGCGTGAGGGGAAACGTGAAGAAGGAACTGGGACTGCAGATCAAACGGAGCTCTGAGGTTCATTAGGCAGGGTGAGAAATTTGCATCTTATGGCCAGAGTACATCTGAAGGTCACTAGCACCCCAGTGTCTGTCTCTAGCGTGCAGCGGTGGGTCCGCACGGCTGAAGACATCTGCCCCAGACATTAACCCCTGGCCTGTGAGCACCTTAGGCCTGCAGCTCTCGGGGTTACTGGTACAAAGTTTGCTGAGATAGTGGTAGAGTGTGGAGAGCACAGAGGTGTCCAGACTAAACCATTTCCAGGGTTGTTCCTCGGCTTCTTGTCAGTGAAAATAGTTCACTCGCTTCAAATGAAAGCTCAGGAGTGAACTGTTATATGTGCATTGAGAATATGAAGAGACTGGGATCTGGAAGCACACCAGGGAGTGCAGCTATCTGGAAGTACCAAAGTACCCAGTATGGTTCATCTCTACATTGAAGTATCCAGCACTAAACAAACAAACAAACTAATCCAGGCAATGTTATTTAGAGAGCAAATGCATTATCTATGATATCAGTGGCAGACCAAGTCTAAAAGACATTATCCATCTGCAAGACATTAACCTCAGCCCCCACGCCAGGAATGGGACCTTGGCTTGCAGGTAACAGGGCACTGTGAGAGCCACAGTAAAGACAAGCAGGGAAATCTGTGTGATCTGTTCTCACTGAAAACAATTTCTTGTTTATCTGAGGGAGAAACCACCACACCATTAGATTCCACTAGATCTTTGACTCCAAGTCTTCAGTAAAAAGCAACGATGACATCATATGCTCTTTGCTGCAGCCCGAGGATGTTAAAACACTGACAGAAGATATTCCCATTGCACAGAAGTTACTGTGCCCACAGCAGTGGTTCTCTGAGTCACAACTTTCTCTATAATACCCGGAATTATAAATTATAGACATGAATCAGCTTGAAGCCAGCCTGGAAGAAATCCTGCTACCCTCCTACCTCTCGGGAGTCACTGGTACAGAATGGCACACCAGGAACACGCCAAAGGGGCTAATTATTGAGGTTCAGCCCATATAGAATATGAACTTAAATAATGAAGACAAACCTAGTTAAAATAAATATACTGGATAACTCAAAGGGAATTGCCTTATTTTTAATAGCAGCTCCCCCTTAACTGGCTCATCTTTCTGCGATCTGTCTTTGCTTATCACTAACCAGAGACCCACATCTCCTCCACAGACCAAAATCCTTACAGCTCAGTGTTTTCGTGCCGTTATATTTAGACACAGATGTCTGAACAGGAACTTCCTTTTCATGAGCCACATCTCTGCAGTTCTGAACTCTGACATTTCTAATGTAAAATCGGACCAAGGTAGCTTGAAAGGCAACCAAAGGCTACCTACACCCACCCATCCTTAACAACAGCTGCACAGAACTCCAGATCTGATTTGGATTTATTACATCCTAACTGGCTGGGCACATGCTGCCGGGCTTCAGCCAAGGACATTCTATCAAAGGAAGCACAGAAGCTTTGAACTCTAGATAGGCAAGTTCTAAATACTGACTAAGTAGCAACAGAAGGGAAGAAGGGCTCCTTTTGGCACGACCTAACCTTCTGTGCAAATGCTCCAGTTCATCTGAAACGCTCCAGCAAAGATATGAAACATCTGGGCAATCGACTGGAAATCTGGGTGGTGAATTGCAAGTGTGGTCAGGTCCAGTTAACACGGAAGAAAGACGTGAATACCTAAAATTAAAGAGTGCTTGGATTCTTCTGCAATTACAGCTTGCACTCAGATGACCTGGACAATTGCACACAGCTATTTTCAATGGGTGGCTGCAAGTCTAACATGATTTGCTTATCACATACTACCAAGAACCCTTCTGAATTCTCTTACAGATCTTTTCCACTTAACTGGAATACACAGTAAAGTAATGCCTCTTGAATTAAAAAAAAAAAACAACCCAAATCCAGAATAACTTGTGGAACAGCAATACTGTCTATTGTTCAGAGATTAAGTGGCTAGCAAAGATTGGGAAGGAAGCCAAGTGACCTTCTATCCCCCAGGCTGCAGTAATATCCCCAGTTCAAATGGTTCAGGCAGCTACAGTCTCCATAAGAATTGTTTTAACCTTTCTTTGAAACTTTGTGCTTTTATCCCCATCATCCTCATTTCTAATGCTCCTCCCAGCCATGTCAGCAAGGCTTGTGTCTCATTGCTGCTTACACGTGTGTGAAACATAGCTCCAGTAACACAAAATGCTATGTGAGAACGCTGGTAAATGATGTAATTGCAGCACAGTGAAATAAGGAACTGGTGTCAGCTCTTTAAAGGTTATCCCATTTACCACATTCCTTTTCATAAAGAAACCCCATTTCCCATCACATCCCTAGGTTATGTCCACTGCTGCCAGAGGTGTTGCCTTGAGTTTACTGTTTATCATTTGCTTCCCTAAGTGGGAATTAATGACCCTTCTTAGCACAGGCCAGACATTAGAAAGAGAGTTTATGACTGTATTTTTTAATTTTTTTTTGCAGAAGCATCAAACATCAGTTGACTACAGCACTCACATGGAGCAGGGCCATTTAAAAAGAGGAAATTTAACAAACATTGTCATGCATCCTACACAAAGATTTCTCAGTTCCCAAGTATTTTAGTCTCTCAAAAGCCAGAGATATGAAAAGATATCAAGAAGTCAGGTGTGTCAGGCAGTGTCTTCATCACCTTTCCTAGCTGAGTGAGACTGGCAAGAATAGGGCACATGATGCTCTCTGAAGTTCTGTGCTCAAAACAAGCTCATCTGACAGGAGCTGTCTCAGAGACATTATTAAACTGTAAAGCCATTCTAAAATGATCTGTGCGCTCTTCAAGCTCAGCTCTTTCCTTGGGAGGTACTGAGGATGTCCACGACCTCTGCAAGGCAGCAGAGCTCTGGTATTCTGATGACCAAAAGGATGTGGTGCTGCTATAGCTAAAGTTCTAGTAAGAATAAAAATGGAAGTAGTACCAAATGGGAGCTATTTAAGGTAATACCTGACAACGTAATTACGTGATCTCCCCTTTCCTCTGCTTGCAAGGTGAAAAACAGTTACCACTGACACTGAAATAATCACTGTGACTATACATAAGAGTAACCTCCCTAATAAGCCCAGCAGCATCCATCCAGGCTGACCAGATCTATTGCTCCTAGCACTGTGTGGACCAGCAAACATTTCACTAGACTTTGTTCACATTTTACAGGCATTCTTTGCATTTTTATATATAAAGACTGACTTTTTAAAATTAAGACAAACAGTGCTGAACAAGGGTTGAGAGTAGTTGCTGGCACACTGCACATAATACACAGGGCATGCATCCAAACCTTTCTTGGCACAAAAGATGAGTTGTTTTAAATGCAAAATTACCCCGTGACAACAATCTCATTATTGAAAGCCATCTACTTCAAAGGTCTCACTAAAGGCTAGCAAAGTAGCAGGGGTTTGTACATATTCCTCATTTTGGGTCTTAATTTATCACTTTGCACATCAGCTTCCACTTGAATGAGAGAGAGAATGTGTAATACTGAGCTCACAGGGAGCTGGCTTTTTATTACACAAACATCCAGGACCAAATGAGAGCTGGTGTAAGCAGAAGCAATTTTCTGGGCCATTTCAGAGCTGAGGTAATGGTGACAAAAGATATATCTCTCAAGTGTGACTGGTACTTCTGTAATTTATAGCACTGCCACATTCTGTGAGTGGGCAAAACAAGCCTTAGTTAGAACTGGAGAGCCAGAGGTGGATTACACAGCACGACCAGGAACGAACAAGTTCTCCTCATTGTAATAATCCCATCAGATAGCGTTGAGTTCTTATTTTTGCTGTGCATCCCTTTCCTGCTCTGCAGTATAAATGACACTTGCTATGCTCACCCGCTGAACGCCAGCTCCCAGCTTCGCTACACAACCACCACTTCCACCAGTTTCCTCACCAGCTCACCAGTGTGACGCCAGTGTGACACCAGTGTGACACCAGTGTGACACCGCTGCCCAGTGCCTCCAAGAGGAAACAGGCTGGGCTGTGTTCCTTCATTCCCAAGGCTGCAGGAGTGAAGATGCAGCAGCAGGGCTCCAAGACCACACAGATGCTCTGGGGAAGGAGGGAAGGAGAAGGGGGGAGGAACTCCCTCCTCTCCGTGTCCAAGGCAGCAGCACAGCTACTTCCTGCAGCCCTGGTGCAGAATTGCTAATGACCAGGCTGCCACAGCTCCCACCCCTGTCTCTAACCATCTGCACTGAGAGTTCAGAGATCAGCCAGGGCATGGCATTCCTGGGCAGAGAGGGAGGCTGCACAGCCCAGCAGGCTCATGGTAAAGGAAGAAACAAGGTAGGGAGAGGTCTCAGCAGCAAAGGATACTCCTGGAACAGGCAGCGGGGCTCAGCTCTTTCCCAGTTAAATTCACAGTTTGGAGCTGGTCCAGCTGGTGACCAATCAATTCAGTGTTTTCAGTGATTGTCACTGCATCCAGGCAACAGGAGGAAAGTGTCTTGGACTTTGGGATGGGTAGAATGCAAATGCTATTTTTAAAATTACCCAGCAGGACAGAAAGTTACGCGTGAGAGCGCTGCATGGGCGTTTATTCTGTCCCTCCAATCAAGAGACTTGTATTTGTTTCCAGGATAAAGCCCCTTATGTGAAAAAAGGTAGAGCTTGGCTCAAGTTATTTGGCTGCACTGGAGAAGCACGTTGATGCATTGGCATCACTGTGAAGGAGGCTCACACACTGCTAAGCAACTTGATTTTTCCCCAACGTGCCATGATTTGGCTGCTGCATTTATCCTCCAGACCCAACCCTGGGTCCAGCTGGGACATACAGAGAAACTGCATGTACATATTCAGCTAGGAGTGGTTTTATTTAGAAAAAGAAAATGTTTATTCTTGGGGGGGAGGGAACCAAACAAAAAACGGGGAATATCTTGAAATTTTAAGCCTGTATTTTCATTAAAGACTCTTAAGATTGACCTTTTTATCAGAGCATCTTTCCAAGTATCACTGAAACTCATCATCCTCCGCTGACATATGACATGATATGAAGGAACTATATTTTAATAGCCAGGGAAATCGAGGCAATGGTACTATGCAAGATTGCCAAGGTCACAAAGATAGTCCAAAGTAGACTTAGCAGCAAAATTCCTGACCAACTTACTACCGACTTTTATTTGGTCACAGGATAACCTCCTATCTCAAGTGCTATTACCAAGACTTCCTTCAACTTTTGCCTAGACAGGAAAAGTCTCTCTGAAGTCAACGTCCTCCTCTTTGGCAAAAATCAGAGAAAGGCAGAGAAATAGAAATTTCACTCATTTCTCAGAAACTTACAGAGCACACTAACAGCTTCCTGGGAAAAACCCACTGCACATATATCCTGCTTCTAAATGTCAAACGCTACAAGTACCGCGGCCACAGAGCTCCTGGTAAGCATGTGCTCCCCCTTCTCTCTCGGAACAGAAGGAATATGCCAGCATACGCTGCTCCAGGGTGAGTGTCATTGTTCACCAGAGAAGAATGTTGTTGCATCAATGGATTGGTAAATATTAAGACAGAGACAGCTTTCTCCTGCTTGCTCAGCAGTCCCTGGCCATCCGCCTCTCATCTCAGACACACAAGTTGCTGGAGCAGAAGGGAAATCCTCCCTGCTCTCCCCAGAAGGGAGAGATTCTGACATGAATGAATGGATGGCTGCCATTTAAATCTGGAGAGGTTTTGATCGGTGCTTTTCTTCGTCCATATCACACAAACTGGGAGTTACTTGTCTTGCTGTTGATCTTCAGCACACAAGACCACAGTGCTGTGGGAATCCAGCCTTTCCAGACAGCATATCGACTGAGTGGAACAGCAGATGGGATTTACCTCCTATCCTCATTACTAGAAAGACCCCACTTGGAAAGGTGGCCAGAAAACCTCTACGTCCACTTCTGGGTGTTACTGCTGAATGATGGAATGCCACTGCTCACCTAGTACTCGTGACTAGTTAAATATTTAGATACAAACCTGGTTAACGTTGATAAACAAGTGAGAGATTGACACAACCTGGAAACATTGAAATAGCTTTATGCTCCTTGTTCACACAACCACAAAAAGCAATTTAGAAAAAGGGTAAGAGAATCACTCCCACACCCAAGTGCACATCTGGAGATTAAGAAACAACTGAGTTGTTCTCTGCATTTCTTCAGAACAGTGCACAGCTGTGCTGGGATTCTCAAGGCTTAAAAACTAAACTCCACTATTACTGCTGTCAAAGGAAGTGTTCGACTGATGGTTTCACAATCCAAGTCCCAGGAACTACATTCTGCCCAGGTTCAGAGGTTGAGGGGGTTGATGCTGGCTTTTGTCACATTCAGCTCCTTGATTCTTTACTAGAACTGCCAGTCTGAGCACCAGCCCTGAGGTAGCATTTCCAATCCAGTCTCTGTTCACTCTCTGTGGTCCGAGATGGTGCATAACTGAAGTGTCAAAGTCCTTAGTCAAGACTTTAAAAAGATTGAGAAAGTAGCTGCTTAAGTAGAAATATGTCAACTACCCACACTCATGACATACAGAGGAATAACAGACTTCTTGTTTCTAAATATAACCCTTAGTTTCCAGAATAAGGAAGAAACCATCAAACACGGACACGTTAACGTACAACTGGCCGTGAAGGAGCTTTTGGATCTCCTATAAAACAGGTCCCCACAACGTGCAGCCCCAGAAATACACCTGCTTGATGCATCAGCAGTCACAAACCAGCCGTCCTGGCTGGCTGTCCTAGCAGCACAGGGAGTCCACCTCCCTGCTGAGAATGCACTGGACCCACAACCACTTCACCAAAGGAAATACATGATGTCCTCATCAGCCTATCTGCATTTGTACATCTTTGGGCCACACTTTATCTGTGCTGGACCTCAGCCAGCCAGCAAACAAGTTGAAAAAATATGAGAAAAAGCAGGGGATAAGATAATGAAATAGGGCTTGAGAACAAAGAGGGTACGGGGGAAACAGTGCCTACTATAAAAAAGAAAAGGAATTTAAATTTCTATGGGAAAAAGAAAGCCACAGATTCATAAACAAAGAGCTAGCATTAGTCTGAGTTTCAACTGAATACAAAAGGGTCAAAAGCTTTATACTATACCCACTGCCAAACCACTAGTCAACCCGTCTCTTGCTATAATTACTTGACAAACAGCAAATACTGCAACAGCCTTTAAATTCCTCCCTAAGCTTTTGCATCTTTGCTACAAGAGGCAAAGAGCACTATGCAGAGACACCACCTTTTACACAGTGCTGTGTAAGAGTACAGTACTGAACTGGTACTGTAACAAGTACCAGCTTCATGCTTCTAGTAGTGAAAGCATTCAGAATTATAGCTGATGACTCTAAGGTTATGTTTGGAAGTAATTTGCTTCCAATTTCTGTCTCTCAAGGCTGGACTAACCATAACAGCAGGAATACTTCAGGGTAGGGTTTTTTCTTCTTTTTGACTAAAGACAAAAGTTGAAGTATATAGCCTCCTCCTAATGCCTATCTGTATTTCTGGAAACTATGCAGACTGTACAGTGTCCATCAGGATATTTCATCAGAACCCTAAAATTCTCTGTGTTTTAAGAAAAAGAAGCTTCAAGAAACAATTAACAACTTTTGAGGCCAATGTTCAGAACAGCTGGGCATACAGATGGGTTTGGTTTTTTTTCTAATTTAGACTGAAACAGTACAATGTCAGAGAGTATTACCCTACATACCCCTAAGGGTACTTTCTAAAGCTATACAGTGTTCCTGGGACCTACTGCAAAATCAAATAACTCTGAATAAGTGATGGAAACCAATAAATCATTGTCTTGCAGCTTTGCTCACAGTTGCTAGCATATTTTATGCAGAAGAATTAAAAGGAAATATTTTTTTCCAGGAAGTACTTGTATGACCTGAAAGCTACACAAAGATTGCTCAGGTTAGTAGTTTCTCCATGCTGTTGAGATTCATCCAGATGCTATGAAATCAGATCTGAGGCTGGTCCCACAGATAGCAATATAGCCAAACAGCGACTTGTCAGACATCTGCTATTGGTGTCAGTGCTGACATGGAGCCCTGCCTCTTCTTCTCACGAAGATGCCCCCACTGTCCTTATCCACAAGCTGCTGTACTGACACTGCCGGAGTCCACGAGAGGATACAGTGCAATGGCTTGAATGCACAGGTCTGGAATAAATGAAGTATAAAAATCTTCAGAGGCAGAGCTGCCATTTTCCCCTTGTCAGTTTTAGAACATTTCTTGTCTCCTCCTATTTCTCATTCCTCTGCTTAAGACAACCACAGAGATCCCTTTAAGAGATGGTGGTTCTTCAACAAGTGGATCCCAAATGGGTCCTGTTAAACCCAACAGCCCTAAGGTGACCCTGCTTTGGCAGGGGGGTTGGACTCAATGATCTCTAGAGGTCCCTTCCAACCCCTAACATTCTATGATTCTATGAAGAGAATCATGAAGAGAATACATTCTTCGTTCTATGAAGAGAATAACCATGACTGTGCACTGGAGAAAAAGAGTCAGTCTCAGATTCTCTTTTCCTCTGTGCCATAGGCTGGATGGGGGAAAAAAACCCATTAAAAGAGTTAAGTGGCCCATATTCATTAACATGGTAGCAATTCCCTCCCTTCTCTGGAAAGGGTAGGTGTGGCAGAAACAATAACCCTTAGTTCTAATGATTGTGGGTTAAGTGCCTCTTGATGTTCCGTGTTTTCACAAAGCATCTGTGGATAGTAATAGACTTAATCTAGAGAGGTTTGGCCCCTTGACAAATGGTCTCCACAGAGAGCAAGCAGAACCAGGGCACTTAAATAACACCACAGTCACTAATG
Source organism: Actenoides lindsayi (assembly GCA_025331215.1). Classification (NCBI taxonomy): domain Eukaryota; kingdom Metazoa; phylum Chordata; class Aves; order Coraciiformes; family Alcedinidae; genus Actenoides; species Actenoides lindsayi. Next base: position 42,294 of record WTSP01004915.1, on the reverse strand, counting down.
ACATGATTATGGGAGGTGATAATGCAACAAGAATGACTCTCAGCAACTTCCAGGAGTTGGAACTCATAGGAACAAAGCCTATTAGAAAAAAAGGCACCCAATTTCTGCTTCACACTGCCGCTATGATGTATCAGCTTTTTAAATAGATGGAGAAAAAAAAAATGCCACAAAACAACGGAAAAAAAGCTATTTTAACATAAATAACTTACTCTCAGCAGGTTTTGTGGTTTAAAGTACTTGTGGTAATCGAGTTGCAGAGCCACAAAAGCAGTTCTCAAGTCTGGTCATCTCACTGTTGTACATTATACACCATGATGTCAACAAATTCAGAGGCAGAAGGAACAGTCTGTGTGCATCTGGCAAAAGAGATGCCAGTGCACAGATCTTATAGGAAACCATACATTAGATTAAGGTTGATTTTGTTATCTAAGCTGGAGATTTTTCTCAAGGAAATTCTGCACAAAGCCACTGAGCTCAAAGCCTTATTTCACTACAGTTCTTTTTACCGCTCAGATTTTTTTAGCACTTCCCCTGCATAGTTTTTCAAAATCGATGGCCAAAATGCCAGATAACATTTATCTAGGCATTGAAATATGACAACTGAAATCATATGGTCAATAATGCCACAGTTTATGCAATCCCACTTTCATATACTTTTCTCCTAGTCATTAAGCTGAACGTCCACTTTATTTTCATTTTAGTGATTCTGTTTTCGTGGTCAAAGTAATTGCTCTCTCTCCTTAGTGTTCATATCTGTTTGATATCAAATCACTGTTTAAATAGGGATCTTAGAAATGACACAGCAGACTAGAGAAACATAGATGCTTTCATGTTCCCCCTCAGTTACTGTAAGCTCATGCAATTTCTTCTTTTAAAAAACAAACAAAACACTCCAGGCCACTACTAATTTGTGTTGTACTCCTCTCAACTCCCTCCAGGGTCCCTCTCTTGTTTTATGAGATTGCCTCCTGGGGAACACACCGAAGTTCAAAGCCAAGGAATGTTCCCACTCTACTCAATGCAAGGATATACGCCAGGAGCAGGATGTAAATTTCTATCTATAGTATAAGCCTTGTATGGATTAAAGCATTTAGTAAGAGGAGCCTCGCATGCTGGTCCCCAAGTCCTATCCCCAGGTAACTTCCTAGGTCACTAATCCAGCTTTCCTCAGGGAATCTGGGACATCGGTAGTAGCTGCTACTTAGAGTATCAATTACTCTAATCCCTTCTGCTCATACTTCATACATTTAATGGAATTTGTTATCTTCCTAATTTAAACAGAAAAGAATCTCCCTCTTCCTCCCCAGCACACATCAGAAACCATTCCTAGACCTCAAAGGTGGCACATCTTGCCACTGAAAGAAAGAAGTTAGGCAGCCAAGCAGCAAGTGGTTCGTTCTCTCATTCCACCGCGTCAGAGCTGAAAACAGTTTGCATCCAGTTATCTGTGGTTCTGGGCTTCACGTTAGAAAGAACATAACAGGTTAGACTGGGATTTGCACAGATGATGCCTCATAGAAAAGGATATTATCTATGGAAAAGAAGTCATGCTCGCCATTGGGGTTCTGCTCGGTGGAGTTCATTACCTCATTCCCACCACTGCAGTGGCTAAGACAGGAAGGAGGATGACGTCCTTTACTCCACTGCAGTTCTTTGTATTCAAGAATGATATTGAGCTCCACAGGGAGTTTTTAATCAGCCTTATCATGAGAGTACAAGGGTCTGGGAAAGCAAGTTCAAGGAGAGTTAGTGAATGCACCAGAGAGCGCAATGGGAATGAGAATCTGAGGAAGAACGTCCAAGAGATAATGCCTCTAAATGAAGCAGTGAAGATAGAGAGGCAAGCCTCTCACCATAAATCAATATTGTGTTTGTCCTCTGGTTCATCTGACTTTAATTTCTGCCCCGAGATCTTACACTCTGGGTAAAAAGGCCCCTCACCACATCAGTCTGAATTTCTCCTGGATTATGCAGTGTTTGTCAGGGCTTTACCTGCTTGTTCGCAAAGACTCCTGAAAACTCATCCTGCTGCTTTAGAAAGAGGAACGACAGAGGACAGCCACTAACAGAACAAGAGCCTCATTAGAGCAGGAACCAAAACCACAAGGCTTTTTCTTAAACATCATCTGGTTAGTCACGTAGCAACAACACTCCCTCAGCAAAGACTTCCACTGTCCTCTGAAGCATGGATGTACTTCCCTCCAGAGACTAATACTAAGAGGAAAAACAAATAGCCTTGGATTGCCTTGCATAACCTCCTGGGTGGCCTGCTATCTGATCCACAGTTAGCTCCACTGCTTGGGTTCAGCATAGAAAAACAGAACTCCCTTGCTATTCTATCACAGAGGGAATACTGGGCACTCTCGGTGCCAGTCTGGTACCTACAGAATCAGGCCTGGCCTCTGTATTTGCAAAGCCACAGAATCATTTCTAAAAGCAATATATTCAGTCCAACTTGGGTGTAATCAGAGGAAGAAAACTACAGGCTGACTGTTCTCAGTGAACACTTCTAACAGTGAGCACATCAGAGTTGGGCTGTTTTAAGAGAAGTGGAGGAAGTTCACCCTAAGTGCCATCTGAAACCAAAAAGGGCAGCACTGTCAGGAGGAAGCATTACTCATGAGATTGGTTTGGTGGCTTAACAGAAGTGCGACCTGGAAAAGTATTTCCTGAATCATTTTCTGAGGGCTGGACAAGAATGTTCCCCTCACACCCTCAAACCCAAGACCAGGAGAATTTTAGTAGGTGAAATACAAAATCAACACGGCACCGAGCAACCCATTTCAGGGGGCACCACTGTAGCCCTCCAGGGAATGTCACAGAACTGGAGGCTAAACACTAACCCTGGCTTTATTCTTTCTAAGGTGTGTCTGAAGGCAAGAACTTTATTTGATACGTGTCCCTCTGTGAAACTGGTGCAAGCGAGATGAATAAGTAAGTGCTAAGAACTGACTCAAACATTTATAGATCAGTTTACTCAGAGAAAGCTACTGTCTCTTCTTCCAAACTCCTGCACCCTGAAGCTAGTGCTTCATAAAGAGATGGTTGTGAATAAAAAAAAAATAATTATTTACTTTAAAAGACAGACTCTGCTTTTATTAAAGACTTGCTCCAGGGTGTATATCATGTGGTGATGACTGCTTTTGTCTTCTGCTCCGAGTAACAAACAATATTATTCTTATGAAAGAAAAATCTCCACACTATAGCAAACCAAGACTACCCTGCACACCCAGCATATATCCCAGGATGAACTGTGGTCTATAATTGCCTTCTACAGCTCAGCTACAAACAGACCCAAAGGCCTAACTCAGCCACATACAAACACTAGCCAGAGCTTGATAAGCACAGCAATGGCCATAAAAACAGAAACAAAAGGACAAATCATTTTGCCTTTTTAACAGTGAAAATCACTCTGCAAACAAATCAGAAACTGTCAAGCAGTCAAAACTTGCAGTTTAACAGGATTTTACGAAGCAGCAGATTAGAAAGAGTGCAGCCCAAGCTGCAAACTTTGTTTGGTTGAGGCCACACAAAGAAATATTGCTTTCTTTTTACAGAACTAACCAATACAAAAACCTCTCACAATAATACATCGCCCACGGAAGCCTACAGGAAGAAGTATTAGAGTAATTTCAAAACTTCATGCCAAACTGAACATATACGCTCTGTTTCTCACCATCAGTGACCTTTGATGCAGTAAATATTTTGTGTTTTCTACACGGGTTTCTTATGTCAATGTAATATTGGGGACTACAGTGTTAAAGAAACCTGAAGGAAGAGGATGGAAAACACCCAGTAGAAATAAACATGCAAAAATGAGACAATTGAAATACACATACTCATTTGAAGTGACACTGCTCACTGCACACTCCAGAGAGAAGTAAAAAATGTACCTATTACCTTACCTGGTAACCTTCAGTCTTCTTTTGGCACCATTTCAACAAAGCATTCCTCTTTGAACCACCATACTCCCGAGCCAGGGCTGCCAGTGGGTCTTTTCTCTCCACACTAATCAGGGCAGCATAAGGGAGAAGATAAATATACCTGAAGTCTCATTTTTTTACCAGTGTGTAAAGAACATCTGTATAACAAAGCAGAATGGCAGCACAGAACCTAAATGTAAACCCGACCTGAACAGCTTTCAGAGCTTGCATTTTATATTTACTGTTGAAAACTAGGGTTAGGGTGTAGAATTGAAGGAAGCTACCTAAAGAATCTGTAACAGCAAATTCACATCCAGTTGAGCTGCTCCAGAGCAAGCTCTTAAATAAAATGAAAAATCTGGAAGCTGTTTTGCACTCGAGGCCTTGAGGACAGTTAAAGGCCAACAATCAAAACACCCACATTGTCTCCACCCTACAGCTTCTACTGTTGGAAATAATGGTGAAGATCAGAGGAAAATGAGTACCTTTTCTCAAGACAGAAGAGAAAGCTTTCTCTTAGACCTCAAAGCTCTTAGTTTTTAACTCACCATAAGATGCAAAGCTAAGGCAAAATAATGAGGGTTGACCACCTGCACACATGATGGAATTCTAGTGGCTCCTGAAAGCTCACTATTGTTCATGTCTGTGAGATGAACAATCACGAACAACTGTGATTATTATAATCTAGTGAATATTGATATCTGGATCTGACACAGCCTGGTAATTCTGAACTGGACAGACTAGCCAGCAGAGTTTCTACTGGAGACAAGGGTCTTGGTGCCAGGTAATGCCATCAGTCTTTCCAGTGTGCTGTTTCTCCCAGGAAACTGAGAAGGTACCTGAGTTTGCTTTGGGGTTTCAAGCTGCTGGGGGTAGAGGTAAGCATTCTGCTGCTGAAGGCCATAGGGGGTTTGCTCAGGGATTCCAGGGAGGGGCTTTTACGAAGGTAATGGTCTGGTTTCAGCTCTTCATTTCTCCCCTTCAGAAGGTCTGTGGGAATTAAAAAAAAAAAAAAAAAAAAGCTGTCAGTTTGCACTTTGAGGAACTTGATTAATCACTGTCCTGCCACCCAGCACACAAAATGTAGTCTGTTGTTTTGATTCTAAACAAATTACTCATTTGTTCATTAAACACACATGGGGCTAGGAAACCTTGAGCAGATTAGAGGTGATCATAACAAGGCACGGCTTTGATGATTTCAACAGTACAGACTGCCTGGTTTCCTGTGATTGATACTCCTGCTGGGGGGTAGGGGCCTCAGGTGAATGAGGGGAAATACCAAAATCTACAGTCTTAAAGGTTCAAAAGCTGATCGCCAGATATCTTCACCAGATGACTAACCAGGCCTAGTACAATAATCTCTTTTCTGCCATTAGCAGAGTTGTAATGAGAAAGCCTCTTGACTCAGGAATATAGCCCAGCTCATGGCAGCAGTAAAAGGCACTTATCACATGATGCTTGGCATCCTATCTGACAGAACTTTGGGAAGTCTCAACATACAGAGCAGATGGATCTATACTTTTACTAAACACATGATGTATTTTTTTATATTTATTACACAACTTTTTCTTCTCCTTTTCAGTTACCTCCCTATGTTAATTACCAATTAATACCCTGGCACCTAGAGGTGTGAATTCCTCCTTTTCTCAGCTTCAGCAAAGGCTAGTATCACTGAATCAGCCCTAAATTTCTTTTCAGCAGTAACTGGGGGGGTGTGTATCAGCAGTCAGTAGATGATAAACACATCCTCCCAACAGCCTTGCTTTGGCTCCTCAGTTTTCTAAGACTACACCAGCATTTGCAGCTGCTGAGAGCTATAGGCATTTCCACAGCATAACGGGCTGCTAAATTCCTGTCTATTAAGAAATCCAGATGGAAAGACAAGAAACCAGTCCCAGGAGACTTGTCTCCTTCCCAGTAGCTTAGCTGTTGGCAGAGCTTTGCTGCATTGAACTGCACACACCTTGCTCAGTTAGGGTCATCCCTTCACTCGCCTGCCCCTGCTTTGTGTGCACCACGAGTCTGTGGCAAACAAGAAATAGTACACGGCATCCTTTCAAAAAAAGTCTTTTTTCTTGGTTTTCCACATTATATTCCAAATGTGTATGAGTCTTCTAGCTCCTCATCATACTGGATTTATGGGGAATTGCCCCAAATTTTAATAGCCACACCAATGAGACAGGCAACCAAGTGAATGATTCTTGGGGCAGTTTTAAACTTAAGAATATTCTGCTTAGAGAAAGAGATCTACTGCAAAAGACCTATCAATAAACAAAATCTGAACATCATGAAGTGGAACGCAGGTCTCTCGCTAGTTCATATGCATAGTAGAAAAAAAAAAGGCACTGTTAAATTATCATTAGCATAATTGGACTGGCTAATGGCATGGTCTAATTAGGAAGTGCTACGCCCAACCATTCAGGATGCAGTCATGCACAGTGCAGAAAAAGGAAGGAGGAAGGATCCCAGATTGGTTTAGAGGCTACTGGAAGAATCTAGCTGGAAAGAAGAGAGGGAGAAGGTAAGGGAATATTAAGAGCTATTTGGAAAGAGAAATCTTACAAAAAATATGCAACATAAATTAGGAAAAATCTATTTGCACTATTTAAAGGAACTCTGTGGTTACCAGCTTGAATTATACAGTAGTGCCTGAAGTGGTGCAAGTTAACAATATCCACTTTTGAACTTACGAGTCTCATTTGCACGAGTGACATTTCTGTCTGCTAGGAACTCCAGAACAGAACCAATAAACCTCCAATTCTAAATGAAAAGATCATAGCCAAAGATCATCTCTCTCTGCGAGGTAATCCACTCTCCTCTCCAACGATGTAACTTTTGGGTCATATTAAGGACATCACAGAACCCTGCTGTGATACTGGTCAGATGGAATCAGCCAGAAGATTATTATTATGGAGACTACTTCGCTCTGAATTTCCTTGGGGATATTTTTTTAATTCAGTGTTGTTTGCACAAGGCTTGGACCAACTGCCTTCTAGGATTATTTAGATTGGAACCAGAGCTATTACAATTTATAGTGAGTAAGCCTTTGCTATGGATTATTGGAACTAAATTAAACCCAGGTACAAAGAGAAGCTGTAAATACAGGAACTTGTTAGATAAGCAGCTATATATTTTTACCATACAACAGCCAATTGATTTCAACAGCTTTTCAGAGAACAATAGTCTATGGGTAATAACAGTAATTATCTATGGCCTGAAGTGTGATGATTATTATTAAGAACTGGCATTGTATTACACAATTGACAGATTACTTCACTCTACAGTAAACTGGTCATTAAAAAGGTCATATGTTCTGGTTAGGATGATTGTAAACTCTCATGCAAGACATTTTCTGGAAACCACCTGATACAAATAAGTAAACTCTGCCTGTTCCACTGGTAACTTCTACTTACTTAGCATTTACTCTACTTGCTTAGCATTTACTCCTGCAGGAGAAGCCAGTAGCATAGACAAGATGTTAGTTGTCATAGAGCAGATGACAGCATAAACCTGTTCTGCTGTTCAGATTCAGTACCTATTCATCTTTGAATGATGGAAGGGGAATTTTAGCAGATTATCTGAAGAGTCTAAAAATGAAGACAGGTTGTATTTTCTCTCTTGTACTAGCAAACTATTGCAGAAAATGCAATCCACCAATGAAGAAATTGTGACTAATTTCTTTTTGTCCCTCCCTGCAGTTTCACTACAGGAATATAATACTTCACCAGCCCTTAAAAATTCAATGATATGTTGTTACTAGCTTTGATTTCAATGCAACAACTACATTCAGGACTAGATAATCAAAATAAAGGGCCCTAGAGAAAATGGGAAACAAACAGTGGTAGAAAAGAATATTAAATGACAAGAGAACAAAAGCAAAGTGTGAAATAAAAACAAACGTATCTCTTGAGAGCTCTCAAAACAAACTATTTCGAGCCCAAATATGACTGCTCCTAAAACAGTCACACTGGTATCAGAAATGTTTGATGTATTTCAAATGAAGTTCAGTTTAAAAACAAATAAACCCTCAAAAGACAGTGCTCTGGACTTATTCCAGATATATACATGTTGAACAAAATCCAATCCTCTCCAATTCCACAGCACGGATTAGAGAGGTGCCATGGATACTTTAGAATAAAGAAGGCAAGTTTATGTTGGCAAACTATGATAAATCAGCTATTTTTTAGTGTTCTAAGGCTATGATCAAGACGGCAATGGAAACACAACAAAATTAATAAGCTGTCTAAAACAAAGACTGAAGACACTTTTTCCACGTTTCCTTTGACCATTCGAGAAGAAACATGGCCCAGGCAGAGGCCAAAGGTTAATAGACAAGGTTTTGCTAGCAAAAAGAGGCAACATTGGTCTGCTTACTGCAACTTACCTGTAAGAGGAAGGTCTGAAAGGTCTGTGTGCCTGGCAACGCCCTTGCTAGCTGGCTTGGCATTATAAACAGAATGTCTCTATGAAATAAATGTAGAAAAGATAATTAAAAAAAATTACTAGCCAACATGCTTAAATAGGCAAGTAGGAAGAAGAGATGCTGCTGCTATTTCATGATCACAAAGCAGGTGGGGTAGAGAAACCTTTCACAAGGTATCAGCTGTACATAGAGCTAGATAAAAAGTTGAGGAAAAATAAAAGGAGTGAGAAAGGGGTGACATTTTTAGCTGGTAATATATTGGTTCCTGAACTATTTCACATTTCTGTATGCATCATTTTTTCTCTTGCCAAACACAATCTAGTGTCACAAACCCAAATACATTCTTACTACCTAAGCCTAGTTTGATGTTTCTTGTAACTCACTCCCAATAACTGAAACCTATTTTCCAGTCAACAGCAATTAAAGTTCAGAATTGTGTTCCAAAGAGTTCACATCCGTCCACTAAGACTGCTAAGCTGAAGTCAAAGGCAAACTCACTTTGATCCTTTTTGTTAGTACTACAGCATTTGATGTTTCACAGCAAACAAACAGATGAGTTTCCCCTTCCCCCTGTCAACATATGCATGCTGGCATGGCTGCAGCCACGTCATGCTGCAGCAAACACTGCATTTACCCATTTTAAAACTACAAGGATGGAAAGTGCTCCTTGCACCTGCATGGGGGAAACAGCAGCTGCTGGGGCTGTCCTCACTGGAATTCCACTTAGAGGGCTCCTGGGGACCTTGTGAACCGTGATGTTTTGTCCAGTGCTACCTGCAAGAAAAAAAACATGGAAACATTGGCATTTCAAACCCAAACAGCTCCCTGTTTTCAGAGCAGGGATACACTGGTGTAGTGACATTCCACAGACAGCATTTATGTACCAAGCACTGACAGAAAATATGCAATAAAAAACACAAAGCAGCACAAAATGGCAAAAATTAGCTGCTCACTGCTGGAATATATATATATATTTAAATTACAAAATAAAGTGTTCAAATACCTGAGCATCCTAAGTCAAATGATTTTATCAGTGACTTCACAGTGGCTGCAGATTCTGAGGGTGTGGGAGATGCTCTGCTAATGCAGACTCCTTGCCAGCGGTTGGTTGTGTCTGCCTCTAGAGATTCTACCTCTTCAGCTGTCAGCCTGCAAAGCAGAAACCAGATCAAAGTCAGGGGCAACAGGAAGTGCAAGCAGAGATTAAAGGTCTTTATATGCAGTAAGGCAAGTCCAACGACGCGCATCTTTTAGGGCAATGCCCAGAACATGGATCACTCATCAATATGTTCATGTTCTTTTCTCAGAGTGCCTGACAGACAATAAATCATTGAGTCTAAGAAACTTTCCTGCGTTGTTAACCCTATCATCCTCATTGCCCATCCTCACACAGGATGGAGGATTATCACAGAAAAAACTCAGTTTGATGAGACTTATGAGTAGACATCAATAATTACCTGAAGATGGGCTTTCAAAACAGCACAGGGGCCATGGGGCTACTGTGGTCCTCAGTGTATAATGAGGAAAGTAACCAAAGAGAAAGATGTTACTTTACACTCTATGGTTTCAGTTGGCATGACCACTGCTGGAATAATTGTTAGCAGTTAAAACACCATAATTGAAAATAAAATAAAAAACTGGACAGGGTTCAGATAAGAGCCATAAAAAAACCAAACCAGAAAATACACTTCATAATGATAAGCTTTAGAAACTCAGCTCTTACAGCTTATCAACATGGACATCTGCTGAACAAGTAAACCCTCAATCACAATCCATAAGTAGTTACATGGGGAATAAAACTGTGAAGTGCTTCATCCTAGCAGACACAAGAATACCATAGTTCAATGGCTGGAATAAAGATAGACAAACTCAAAATAGAAATAAGGCTCATATTTTAACAGGAAGGATTAAGTTACTCCATTGAAAATCCATTTTGAAGTCAAGATTAGGTGCTGGGCTTACACGAGTTAGTACAGGAAAGTCCACAGCTCTGTTAAACAGCAAATGGAATCATACCATGTAATTGTTGCTTCTAGTCATGCATTTTACAGGTCTGGTTGATGTTGCTTAGCACTGACACCGTACTTACCTGGTAGCTCTCAAGGAGACATGGAGTGTAGTTACCTAGCTTTAGTTTAGGAAAGCTGCAATTAGATAACAAAGCCCAGTCATGTAAAAAGTGTATTTATGCATTACTTTTCTCACCTTCCAGCCACTTAAGAACTACATGTTGATCTACAGGTTCTGAGGTTATCACCACTTTTCCCTACGTTTAAGTACAGTGGGTATCAAGATGTGCATGAACATATAACTAGAGATTATTTCATAAAGAAGGCTGGGAGACTCCATCCAGAAAGCACCTATGGGGTTGAACAACTTCTGTAAGCTAAAAATGGAAGTCAGAGCCTCTTCCTTTCCCTTTCAGCATCACAGTCTACAAAATGCAAGGGGCTAAAGGTTGTCAATGAATAAAAGAGTCAGAGTGACTCATGTTTCTATTATTGGCAGAGCTTAAGGAGGTGCTGTCTTAAGGCAGACATTGGCTATTTCTCTGCTAATTCATTCAAGCTCCTTCTGTGCCAAGGGAGTCTGCAGAGGCAGATGATTAAAGAAAAACCCATTTCAGTTCCATTCTCCATTTAATCCGATAAGGAGGAAGGACAGATTGGATAAGATCCACTGAGCTCTGAGGGAGCCAGTGTTTTGCTGTCTAACTTTAAATTCTGCCTTCCACTTTTTCTTCTGTGGCGACTTCATAAAGCACAAACAACAAACCAGCAGGTGACAGCATCTGCACCTTAGTTACACAAAGCCATAAAAGCTGAAGGAGTCTGCTTCCAGGGAAGTACGGAGTTGCCACCCAATGCAATTTCACTTTCAAGATTTAAATGGGCCACTATGCAAGAGTTCTGTCTAGTTATCCAGGTAACAAGGGCATGCACAAGCTTCTAATGCACCCTGAAACAACCTCCTAGACTAAACACAATCACATCAGAAAACGGAGGTCTCTCATGCTGCAAACCTTGGCATGAAAGGTAAGAGGAACAGTGCTGAGACCTACTTGCTTCAACTACTACCACACATGCCAGCCAACAAGCAATGGAGAGTTATGAAACTTGGCAAGTACCTTCCATTGATACAGAGAAATCTCTGTACAATGAGGGGATGCACATGTGTGTACATATATGGAGTTCTTCATAGAGAAGCAGAAGAGTAGCAAGCTAAATCAGAAGGATGGTATAGGAGAACGTGACTTAGAAAGATTAGCAACAAGCTGTAACTTCAAATCAAAAATGACTCCCTGTGCCCAGGATTTATTCAGCTTAGTATAGCTGAGGTCATCCAGGAAGACTATGAAAATTCTGCTAACAAAAAGGATGGATTTGAACAAAATGTCATCCACTGCTGTTTGCTTTCCTTGAAACAAGAATGAATGGTTTCCACAGATAAACGCTGCAAGTGCAGCTGGCTTCAGTGGAGCAGCTCCAGGAGGAAGCAGAGTGCTTTAGCCACAAAGGAATTAAAATGTGCAGCCCTTTTCACAAAACTGCTGCCTAGTTTCATTCATTCATTGGTGAGAGAAGTAGATGCAGTGAGCTTTCCTCTAATGTCTTCTAGGGTTAGATTATGTGGACAACAGACCACCAACAAGGTACAAGTCGTCCTGTGCTTAATGTACAGATTTTGGCAACAGCAGCCTTCAGGTGTTTGTGGAATTTCTAAACTGCTCCCATGACCTCTTTGTTACAGGTGGCCTCGGACCACAGAATCACATTTTCAGCAATAATTACTCCACAATCTAGTCTTTGACACAGTTCCTGTCGTCACTGTGAATGCTCCTCAGCTCCAAGGGACACAAAGAAAAGACACACAGCTACTGATGCACAGAACAGAAGAGAGGCCAAGGGCAGGCAGCAGACAATTCCAGACACTTAAACATTTATTTGGCACTTCAATATATATTTCTTAAACATAAAACCCAACATTCAACAGCTGCCAGCACAGAAAAGAAAGGCAACACAAGTGTGTAGATATGCATACACTCCAGTGGCACGGCACAAAGGAGAAGGCCATGCCAAAGCCAGGACATCCCGCAGAATTCTCTGCTAGCTCAGCCTGCTCTGAGACCAGGCCCTTGCTGGGTCTTCACATCCAGGAGGAAAGGACGGCCAAAACATAAAATTCCAGTCCTGGAATGAATCCTGATGGTCTCCTGGTAGAGATGTGACTTCTGAGTTTCTCTTTAGCATCCGAGTAAAGCTCTCTCCAGGTGTCTCCAGTTGCAAAGCTGAATTTCAACAAGTTCTCCCTGATCATCATATACTTCACCTGAGTTAAGGGCATGAGAAAGACTCCCCTCTGAGCAGATATTTACTAGGGACTTGACATACTCATTTCTTTTCCATCTGACCTCTCCATCTGCAATTCTCACATCCAGGACAAACCTCACCTGGGACATTGTTTGTGAACATCACAGCAGGACATGCTCCTTGAGCACCACCCTGCTCCCTGACACACACCAAGGCAGCCATGCCACCCAGTGGCGAGTGCCTTGTCAGCACAGCACCAAAAACCTGAAAGCATCAAAGCAGCTGATACTACATCAATAGCTTCATGTTTCTATTCGGTTTTCCTGCTGGATTTCAGTTACATAGCACTTGAGTTTGTGCATACATATATGTGCTGATCTGTGTGCGTACGTGTGTTCAGACACAGATTTATGAATACAATGCTATATATAGAACTCCTAATATGTATGCACAGGAATTAGACATATGCACTCAGTTTTATTTTTTTGCTTAAGCTTAAAATGGCAAGTTTGAATTTCTGTTCCAGGACAAATGTCCCCATCCCTCCAAAAAAGCCCTCAGTTATTTCAGTTTCCCAAATCTCTGCGATTACTTCTTAGGGCCTAGTTGGCTTTAGACTAATTCAGAACTTTTTTTCCACCTCACGGAGTCATCTGAAGAGAGAAGCCTTCTGAAACAAAGCAACTCTTGCCCGCGGGGAGGAGGTGGACCTGAGCAGCATTCACACTTTGCAATACACTTGATGTCTGCAGTGCAATGAAAAACTGGAGGTGCTTTCTCGAATGGAAACTTCCCTTTTTCAGCTGCAAGTTGAACTTATGTCCTGAAGTGTCTCACAGGCCTGGCTGTGCATCTATTCAGGGCTGTGTTAGCTGGCAGAGATCAGGCACCTATGGAGATACAAACAACAATCAGAAGTTATAAGAAGCAAGGCAATGCCCATCCTGAGGTACAGCTCTCTATTTTACAGGTAATTGTCCCATCATCACTAAATAAAAGGTAGAGGGGAAAAAGCTGGTGGTGTTGCTAGGGCAGCAGAGGGAGTGCCTTAACACTCCACTAACTCAGCCTTGGGATGCAATGTGCAAAGAATACAAAATAAAAAGAAAAAAAAAATGTTGCTCAGATTGAAAGAAATTAAGTATTTAAAGCCAGGGAATCAATTTCAAAGGACAGGGATGGTGGCATTCCCAGCTTTCCTCTCCTCTAATCATTTAGGACTATTCATTCAAAATGAGTACATGAACCCATGCGGGCAACTGGAGTTGCTCTACCTCTGCCAGAGTTTCTGTTTCAGGGTCCTTACACCAAAAGGGATGGAATAATCTCCATCCAGTGTTAAAAAAAACCAAACAACAAACCAAAAACCCAAACCCAAACCAACTCTGAAGAGTCACTAACTAGAGCAAACAAACAACACTTCAAGGACCCTGCTCTGACATTCTCATTTGCTTGCTTCCAGGGAGAGCAGAATGAACTAATCCAAGCTCTATAGACAGGACAGCTGCAAAACACAGGCACAAACGAGCAGCACATCAGCACATACAGACTGACAGCAGGGTTTAATACACAGAGTAGAAGCTTATTTCCAGGAGAAAAAGCATGTAACACTGCCATGCTGTGGCATTTGAGACTCAGGAGGAAGAACAGAAGTGAATTAGTGGGATACATCACGACCTTGACTTTAGGCTTCCATTTGAAGGTTTGGTTAATTTTTTTTTTTTAATTATTATTATTATTCTAAGATAACATTAATTTAATTACAGATAGAATTTCTCTGTTTTCTTAGTACTACTCCCAGCCCAAGAGTCTTCCCTGCACGTTCTTGGTTCAAGGCACATAATCTTATAGTGCCAAAATAATTTTGAGAACTTGAAGGGAAAGAGTCAAAGCAAGACCTTGAAACTTTCACTGCTGCTAAACAGTGTATTGCTAGAAAGGCTTGGAAATGGGTGTGTAATGAAGCCGAAAAAAGCCGTCCATAATTTGGGTACTTTCAGCAATAACTTTCTTCCTTTATGTTACAAACCCAATATAGCTTTTTTTTTTACCACCACCTAAATATTTGATCCTAAAACACCTACAAAAAGTTAATCTATTTCCAGGGTGAGCGTTCTGAAAAGATGAAACTTGCTACAGGATCACAGGATATTCCAGGTCAGAAGGGACCTCAGGAAGTCACCTAATCTAACTTCTTGCTCAAAGCAGGGTCAACTATGAGGTCAGACCAGGTTACTCAGGGTTTTAACCTGTCTGGTCTTGAAAACCTCCATGGACTGAGATGATATGATTTCAATTTCCACCACCTTTGAGGAGACAGTCACACCACAGTGGACTGTAAGCTTTTGCATTTTACTGCAGAGAAATAACAATGATTAGGATGTAAAATATCATAGAAAGACTGCCTGAAACACAGGTTAATCAATTTGTAGCTTTCAATCAGTACTAACTTGGGACAAGTTAACTCCCCTCTTCCTTATTCCATTCATTTTATTCTGGTCCAACCTCCCCCCAACATTCTTAGTCATAGAATTAGACATTAAATCTGTGTTAAAGGTGCCTTTGGGAGGCTCTTACCTTCATTCAGAAGAACTCTGATGACCTCATCAGGATTTTTTCTGCAAGTTCTTTGGCTGTTCCTGAACCAAAAATGACTTTTTGCCTGATTAGAAGAATGTAACGGTGAAATCAAACTCGGAGGCAGGAACTCAGGCAGCCACAGGCAAACATTAAACTGGCAGGATGTCGTAGGAGATAAATGGGCTTCAAGATCTATTTATGAGGTGGAGTCTAATGACCATCAAGAGATGGCTGAGATATTGCCAAAATCCTTCGAGTAGCAAGCTATTTAGAAGGTACATTTTCCAATCAGAGCTTAGAAATCAGACAGGAAACTTTCACTAGGGAGTGTCAGATACTCAGCTGAGTGTGCAGCTGCTCAGCATTAGCGAATACAAGGAATATTTTATAGACTGTGTCAAGGTATCATGCTACAAACTGCTTCCACCGGTGCTGAGCATGCATTAAAAGTCACCACAGGTACCAGAATCTACTGCTGATTCTGAGCAGTAGCGTTTGTGAAAGTTAACTAAAACCAACAATGAGAAGGTCCCCAGAACTTTGTTGAAGTTGAGGTGCTGGGGAAGACAGGGACCTCAGGAATGCAATGCAGTGTAGAATTGAAGTCGCCAAAGCTCCTGCAGAGCACCAAGAACTTGTTTTATAGGCCAGTACAGTTTTAAAATGCCAGTGCTTAGCTGCAGATCCCTGCTTTGTTCAGACAGTGACTTCCAAAGGCTTCATTACCTTCTCCCTACCATTCAGTACACAAATTTTGCACTCTCTGCCTGGACGCTGCGAGTCGAAGTAATTATACTCAAACTGCTGGATGCAAAATTTGGTCTCAACACCTGTCTTGGAAAGGGAATAAATATTGCCCACTGCAAACAGTTTTCTGGCTCCACGACCAATGTCATACTCAAAGCAAGCTATACAGATAGTCAACGAGACGCAAAGACAGACATATATCTGCACGTATGTGAAAGAGGGAGAGAGAAATGTCAAAGCTGACTTAATTATATACGTGTCTGAATGCCTCCTATGGAGGTACCTACGTATGGATTCTGGGGACCTAATTTCAAAAGCAGCATTTGCAGCTCAGGCTTCTTATGCAAAGAGCTGGTAACACAGCTCTGTTCCTTACACATGAAGGATAAATACCCCAGTTTACAAATTAGCAGGTCATCTTCTATTCAGTTTAAACATTATCAAATACATCTTCAGATTTAAAACTAAAAGAATAGAGGGAACTACAAGTATATGACTCCTGCCCTTATATATGCAACCCACTCTAAACGAGAAATTTCATTAAGAACAAATTAGGAATGGAAACAGAGCCCAGAATCTAAGTACTGTCTGGTAATAATTTCATCTGAATAGAGTCTGTAAGAGCTTTTCTTGCATCCACTGGGGACTCTGATAATGAAACTGGAGCTTAAACACATGCCTTTATTTTTCTGAAAAGAAGTATTTCTGTTCCTTCAATCCAGAAATTCTGAGCCATACACCTCTGCACAACAGCCCTCCCATCTTATTACTCCCATCTACTGCAGAGCTGCTGTGGAAACTCCTGAATGGAAAACAATGAGAAAATACATGTAACAAAGCTGAACTGTTACTCCACCTGAAAGAAATTACAGGATTCACTGTGTTCCTGTGTCTAATTCTACCACTGGCCATGAATCTACTGGGAGAGAGATTAAAGGGAAAAACCTAGAGGGGCAAAATTTATTTGGAATAATGATAAACAGTACCACTGTTTGTGTTATTTTGTCTTTCTTCACTCCTCCAGTACAAATTTTCATCACTGCAGCTCTGCTGGCTCTGCTTGTGTCAAGACAAAACAAGAGCAGAGCACTTGCTTTAGAAATTTTGTTTCTTCCTCCTAATACATCTTTTGTTTTCCATCTCTTCTTTAGTACTGCAGCTGTATTATGATTTTTGGAATAAAAACACAAAAGGTCACGCATGGTATAAAAGGCACATTGTAAGACACCTCTACTGGTTCCAGGTTGAACTGTAAAAATCACTTTTGTTCTCACCACGCTCCAACAGAGCACAGCCCCACACACACAGCTTCCTGTGCTGGGCTGTACCTTTGAGTGGCTGACAGTTACTGCTCCCTCCCCAAGCACCGGGACTACACCAACTGATTTACAGGTGAGTCCACTGCATGGCAAAGTGATTCCTGAGCCAAATCCTAACCCAGGTCAGAGTCCAAACCATTTAACACAGTGAATCACACAAAAGGCTTCAAATGAAGGACAGGAGATGTGAGCTGAGGAAGAATCCTAGTACTGGCACTGATCACTCAGTCAACATGTTAGACTTGCAGAACAAAGTCCAGCTAGTCTTCATTTTAATTGGAGCATATACCATCCTCGACTTCCTCTCAGAATAAATAGTTCTCTTCTGGATGTTCCGTGGAATATATGTAGCTAATCAATCTTTACACAGATGGCTTAATACAGCTGCAGAGTTATGAAGGCAATAAAACACAGTGAAACATCATACTGGGAACAAAGCTGGAAGAGGATACTGGCAATTGTTATCACTTAATATTTGCTGATTAAAACCTTCATGGCCTAGTTGACAGAACTAGATTGCCAGAAAGAAAAAGAACAGAAACATCTTAGAATAAGAGACAACAAAATCTGTCAGAAGAGTTAAAAACAGACAACGTGCACATCCAAGCCAATGAATAGTTATTGACAAAGCACTGTTTGCATGCATGTTAGCAGTCACAGAGATCAAGTCTTGGCCTTTTTAGGTAACCAACCTGTTGCTGCCCTTCACTTCATCCAGCTCCTTCTGCAGTCTGGCATTCTTCTCCTCTTCCTCCTGAAGCTTCCTCTTTACCACACGGAGCTCTTGCTGGGCTTCACACTTAATATCATTGGCTACAACCACTGCGGTCTGCAGATCAGCTTGAAAACGCCTCCACTCTTCTGTATCTTCCTAGAAAGAGCAATTAGAACCCCAAACTGTTTGCTGTAAAAATGCACCTCCTTCAGCTGAGCACTTAAGTTACTGATCTCTCTTTCAGTGATCACAAGCAACCAGGATTTCACCACAATTTCAAGATGATGCTGAGGTCAATCTAAGCACTTGCTTCTTCACGCAGTACCAACAAGACTGCCAAAGAAGAAGCTGATGCTAAGCTCTCTACTCCAATACACAAAGTACAATCAAAGTTCTTCCTATAGCTATTGATCATTCAGACTTGTGATACTACTACGAGCACTGTTGCTGATAAGAGTTCGTTGGTACTGATGATTCACGAAGCAGGAAGGGCTGTTCCAAAGTAGCAAAAGTTCATAGGTAGAAAGAGGGAAAGTAATTTGCCAAGGACGTGTTATATTTTCTCTTCACAGGCAAAGAAACAGGTAGAAATGGATGAAGAGAATGGAGGATGAAAGGATGTAGAAAGAATTTCCTGCAATTGTTCTAGAAAAATACAATGCCTCTCTCAAACCCAGTACTGCAAGGAAAGCTCAGCTTAGCTTTGTGATGGGAGTCCAAGTCTCACCTTCATTTGCTTAGTGAGAGCCTTCAGCTGCCTCTCTGTATCTTGTTTTTGTTCTTCCAGCTTCATTGCTTTACCTGGGAACAATAAAAAAGGGAAAAGATTTTTAAACACATAAAGGCACGAGTGAAAATTGAACATGGGAGGACAGAGAAGTCTGTTTGGTTTTGCAACTAAACAGACTAAACTGCAATTAAGACACTCTGTCAATGGATCAGGAATGGAATCAACAGCAGATCTGTTACTCCAGTACCTCTGAAATGTGTCCTCCTTTTGAGGCATTAAAGCAGAACAGAGAGCCCTGGAGATGACACTGGCCATTCCACCAGGTGGCAGCTCCCCTCCCACACAACACAGCAACCTCGACTTCCCAGCTCTTTAGACCAATGCTCTTCCCTAAAAGCTCTTTAAAAAGACAGTAATTTGAGTTTCTAGAATGGGCAATACATCCTTTGCTGAAGAATGCAGCTTGGAGACTGGCTCATATTATTTCTATAGCACTGTTAAAAGAGTGACTTTTGTGTACAAACAGAAAGGACTGGCCAAAATTGGAATACTTTGAAAGTGAAGCCCTTGCCACGTGTATGAAGACAGGCCTCCCTCTCCCTGTTGCTGCCATAACTGAGCCTCCTGAGTAAGTTCACTTAAATCCTTTTTTTTTGTCAGCTCCACCTACTTTCTAGGTCACTGATGAGCTGGTTATTGTGAAGTTTTATAGCACGATGTTGTTCCACCTGGTCCTCCAATTCGAAAATGGTCTCTTTCAGGTTTTTTATATCTGCTTCATTCTCTGATGTTTTTTCCTGCAGCTTCTGGCTGGTTCTGCTCAGTTGCTCAGCCTGCCGGTCACACACCTCTTTCAGCTGACCACACTCATTCTCAGCCTGCAAGGGAGGAAAGAAAGCTGCATGTCTGCTTTTAGTTCTTAAGAGCTATCACTCAGAGATTTTACTGGGCATCTCATGGACTTCAGAATCAAACCTGTGTCCTAAGCACTGCATTAACTGAGTTTCAGTGCAAATGAGACAGTTTCAGGAAACACAGATGAGCTATGAATGTCAGGTTTCTTTCCTGGTTGTAAAGATAATAAAACAAGATGCTACAAAGGCAATTAAGCTTTCTATATGATGACCATAATTCCAAACCAATCTCTGCAGGTAATGAACCGAACAGAATCGTATGCCCGGAAAACTCCACAACTCTTCATCACATGATGAGAGTGATATTACTGCCTCAGGGCCAAGACAATGATCCGTTTGACCACATTAACAATTTTACTGCCTTTACCGTGAGCATTTTCAGTGGATTGTGAAAACACACAAAGCAGAGCTTGCTACTGCAGAGAAGTGTATTTCTGGATATAGGACATCTGGAATTACTGAAGGGGGAATCTGCTGCGCTTCAGTTTGTTGGCTCAGGTCCACTGATCAATGCCTGCAGGTTTGGGGAGGAGGGGGGGAGATCTCCGAGTATGACCAAGTTAGGAAGAACAAGGTGCAGGCTGCCAATTCCATGAGCAGCACTGGCACAGCCTGACTGAAGGGCAGCCTTACAGAAGCCTGTGGTCTTGTTTGGGTGTCACAAATAGCCAGTGATTCAAAACAGCTCAATTCAAGGGAAAGGAAGAGTAAAAAGGAGGAAATCTGTGGTTTCCAAACCAAGCAATAAAAGTTTGGTACAGAGTCTGAGCACTCAGCAGGTTTTCATTTATTCTTCATAAACTCCAGCTCCAGTAAGCACTTGGGAGTTTCCTCTACTAACTCCATTTGCTGTGGTCACCTATTTAGGCTGAAAGGACATCTGGATTTTCTAAATCACTCGAATCGTGGAGGTGCTTTTTGGCAATGTTCTTTTCCTCTCCAACTAGCCAATTTTACCGTTCTTCTCACGATCCCTTCCCCAAACAGGAAAGGCTGCACACACCAACAATCCTCTTTTTTGCAGCAAGGGGACATAATCACTGGCTTCTGCTTTAGTAAGACTCCTCCTAGGACACCTCCCATTGCAGCTCCCCTGTGAACATCCAGGATCTCACAGAAAACAAAAACAGTATCTGATTTAAGCTTCCTCTGAGCAAAGATACAAAGTACCAAATGAGGTAGAGAAAAATTGCTCTAAAATGAATCTTTTTGGCCATAACTTTATCTATCCCAAACCAGAATATTCAGTTTTATAAAAACATCCTAGTTTCATGAAAATAATCTCATCTGGAGCTTGACTGTGCATTATTAGTCATGTTGCTATAAATACCAGCTTTTCTGAGCATCACCTCACATCCTTGTGCTCTCATGACCTACGACACCTATAGCTCACTACTAATTAACTAATATTCCAAATTCAATATTTGCTGCTAACTACTCCAGATGGTAGCTAAGATGCTAGCTAATCCAGATGGAGAGAAGGGCACAAGTGATTTTCACTAATATTTGTTCACATAATAAAGCAAATTTCTTTTTATTGACCTGCTCTTTGTTCCTGTTTTGATAAACACAATTCTATTTACTGAAATAGTAACTTCTGTAGAGAATATTAAGGGAAATGAGTCTTGATTTTATTAACACAGCTATGTTAACAATTATTCCTGGGAAAATAGACATAAAGAAGCAGCAACAGTATCGTACGACCCCAGCTTCCATGCAATTTAAATCCTGGAAAACTATAACCAGAGGCTCAACAACAATCTAAAGACAAACAATTACCTATTTATGGAAGGACAGATAAGCAATCATTATATTTTACAGCTCTTACTGCTTTACCTTAGATAGCAGCCCCTGGATGTGCTTCAGCTCACTGTTTGCCTTCAGCAGCTCTTGTTTAAGCTCAGTGCAAGATGCTTCTACCTGATCCTTTTCTGCACGGGCTACTTTCAGCATCTCTTGCACCTCGGGGTTGTCAGTTGTACATCCCATCACATGGATTTCTGCAGCCTTCTGTTTCTCACTCTCTAATTGAGTTTTGAGTGAGCCATTCTCAATTTTCAGACCTTCTAAGGCAATTTTACAGTCCTCCAGAGTTTTTGTCACCGTGCTGTTGCTCTGCTGTTCCACTTCTAGAAGTTTAAGCAGCTTCTCATTTTCTTCTCTCAGGCTTTTAATCACCTGCTGGGCATCTTGATGTTCCCTTTCCAAGCTTCGTAAGCTGCTGGTTAACTGTTGCTGAATGTTGAGCAATTTCTCTCTTTCAAATTGTGCTTTTTCAAGAACTTCTGCACATTTCTGTTCTAGTTCAAGGACCTTCCCCTCCTGAGCTCTGCTTTCTTCATTCTTGGATCGCTCTTGGAGAAGAGTCATTAGCTTCTCATTTTCTTGGCTCAGCTGTTCTGCTCTATCTCTATGCTGACGGAAGGAAGTCTCCAGGAGAGCTTTCTCTTCCACTAGCTTCTCATTTTCTGTCGTCAGCTCTTGCACCATTTGCTGTTGATCTGACAGCTCCTGCAAAGTGGCTTGTAATTCTTCTGCTGTGCTGTGGTGGTTCTCCTCCATTTTTTGTATCCTCTCTGTAAGAGAGGCAACAGAAAGATCACTAATATTGTTTGGAGAACTTCCCGTAGTGGAGCATTTAGAACCTTTGAAGTGGTTGCTGTTGGAGGATGTTGGCCTGGAAGGCACATCTGCTATGTGTTCAAAATCAGATGCATCGGGTGACAAGGAAGCTTTAGTTACATCGCTGCTGGAAGAACCGGAATTGCGCAGCGCGCCCCCATTCACGTGCTGCCTGTGCTCACCCCCTTCACCTCTCGACACTCGTTTTGAGGGGCTTCCAAAACTGGATTCTTGGGTAGTTGGGGTTGGGAGGCTGCTGTCGCCTCCACTGCTTGTTGTTGTGTCTGAGAGAGGGGAGTTCTCTAAATAAAGCAATTTCTCTTTCAAAACACGATTTTCTTCTCCCAGGCTAGCCAGCTCTTTTTGAAAAGTCCTGTTTTTTTCCTGAAGGGTCCGTATCAATGGATCTATGTCAACAGGGGACACTGTTTCTAAGTTTTGGTTGGAAGCGCCCATTCCTTCGGCGTTAAGCGACCCTTTCTCTTTGCATTTCTTCAATTCACAACGGAGTTTGGTAATTTCAGAATCTTTCGTCTTTGCTTCCGCCAGGAGCTCTTTAACCTGAGATTCCAGAACAGCCTTGTCACCGGTTTCATTCTCTTGCTTGGACTTGCTAGCGGGGCGCACGTGCTTGGTAGGAGTCGGTGTACCAGAAGAGGTGGGGCTGGGTTGTGTTTTCCTTGTATTGGCTTGACCACGCAACACGGCTCTCTCTCTGGATACAGATGAGGATATTTCCCGGGGTGCTGGAATCCCCGTGCGCTTTGCAGCCGAAACTGTTCCTTGGAGAGAAAGAGGCAAATTGAGTTAGTTCATAAAGAAAACGAGTCACACGACAACACGACATCAGAGCCTACAGCAGCCTTGGAAAAAATCACCTGAGTGGTTGAATAGGTTTAGTCATGACCGAGTGTGTGGATTCGTGTTTCAAGGGCTTGTATTATTTTGCATTTCTTCCTCTCCCACCCCCTGTAAAGGAACACAGTCTGCTGAACTTTTCCCAGAGTAATACTGTAACATTTGGTGCTGCAATACACGAACTGCAGCCCCCAATAGCAGGATATTAATTACTGGAAAGTAAAAGTTCTTTACACTGCTTTGTGAAATGCTGAATCTAAGCCTAGTAATTTCTGGAAGAAAAGTTCAGTAACCTAAGAAAAGACACCAGCTTTGAAAAAAAATGGATTTTTATCACACACAAATATTTTATCACACATAAAAAGAATGTATTTATCTTATGCTCAATTTATGCAGTTCATCATAAAAAAAAGGTCTGAAACATTTATGCTGACTGCAGACCCAGTGAAATATAAAACTCTCCTGGCAGTTCTAACACGAAGACAATTGTGTTGCTGCAGCTTCTTGCAGAGATGGACAAGAGATTTTTCATGTTATAAATTCCCATCCTCTTATGAAGGAAGAACAAAAGGAGGTTAGAAAGTCGATGCTGTTCTTTTTGGTTGTTGGTTTGTTGGGGTTTTTTTTTCACTCCAAGCACTTCATGCAAAGAATTATGTGGAATAAAGTGAATACAAGTGAAATAAAGTTTCTGAGTTGCTGATCTTCATCTTTCAAAGCTTTCCTGTTGGGATGTGGGACCATGGGTGGTGAAGAAACAGTAAGAGCCATCCTAGCCATGAAAGCATTAACAAGCTGGTTAAAGAAAAGAAGCTTGTTCACAGTGGAGGTATTACACATGGCTACAAGAGGCAACACTATGAATTTAAGAAATTCCCGTTCTCAGGACCGTACTCAAAAGGAAAAGCCCTAAAGTACAGCACAACAAAGCTTTGGGATGTGGTACAACGAAGAGATACTGTCTGATGTAGCCACACAAACAGGATGCAAGGGCCAGTTATGCAAACAGAAAGGACTAGCGAGCCAGTGTTTGCAATAAAAACAAGTCCCAGAAAGACTCTGGGGGGAAATCCTAAATTATATTCCATATCCCCAGGTTTGCGAGGCTCTCTTTGCCGATACACATGTGCAGATTCCCAGAAAAACCAGACCCAAAAGGGAGCAGACTCCGGCCTTACACAGCGAGCGGCTTCCTAACCCTCCCGCAGCATTCTTCACCCTGAGGAAATAGGGGTGCAGCGCCGCAGGGCAGCAAAGGGTTAATATTAACACCATCCAGTTTGCTCAGCATCTCTTTTGAAGAATGCACTAGGTTTATAAACCCCACACAAACAGGAGCCCCTCCTCCTCTCTCCCAAACAAACACACTCTGCAGCAGGCACAATAAACACCCGGAGACAAAGAGCAGCTGAAGAAAAGCCCCCTGAACACAGAGGCTGAGCTGGAGGAGAGCACAGAAAGGGCTCTGTGATGGCTGGGGCATGATAAGGCCAGAGACAAAGGCCCCAGTGTTTATGGGATGAGATAGCAGGGACAGTCTGGCCGGACAGAGCAGCCCACACAGCTTCATTGAATCATCTACAGCTGGAGCCGCCAACATGGCCCGGCAGCTCCAGGCCCCCCACGGAAAAGCCCAACCTGGGAGGGAAGCTTTCCCACTGCACCTCAAATGGCTGCTGGGGCAAAGCTGGACTCGAGAGCCCGCTTCCCTTGTCAGAGCTGAAGGCCCCTGCTCGCTGCTCAGCCCACTGCTTGACCCAAGGGCTTCCAGCTGCCAAGCCCCGTAACCCACACTCCCAGCCAGCTCGGCGGGCGAGCAAAGCTTTCTGTGTCCGTGCACCCAACACCTGAAGATGAGGACAAGAGGAACAGCAAAGGGAGCGTGACGCGACGCGTCGCTCCCAGCAGAGAAACACCAGCTCCGCACAGCTCCTTCTCTCTCCTGTGGGCATTCCCAGGCAGCCAGGCCAGACAGGACAAGGCCTTGCTCGAAGGTGTCTCCTGAACATGCAATAAGAAAAGTGTCCAGAGTAAAGAAGCTGTACTCACGCAAGCTGCAATCACACTACAGATTTAAAACGTAATATACACGTTACAAGTGGCCACAGATGTTCTTCGACAGAGCCTAAGGGGTGGAATTACAGCCTTCTGTTATAACCTGGACTTTTATTCAATGTGAAAGGGTTTTCTCCTGTTTCAACAAAACTTTATGACAAAGCAAGTGCCCTGAATAAATAATATTTTGGGGTTTTTTGTTTGGTTGGTTTTTTTGCAGTGCCCAAACTAGTGCAATGACATGAAATGACATGACCATCATCTGGTCAGCACATGACTGGGCAGTGATCTGTAAGCAGTGGGTAGAGCTGGCTGGGCAGTGTTATAGACATTACAAGAAACAACACTGGTACAAATGACACGGCACTGAGCAAACCACCTTTTCTGGTAGTCATGCCAGTGTGCTGCTGATTGACACCAGATGACAATTGCAACATGACCCTGAGCAATGGAAGATGTAGACGTACGGATAACAACCAAGCATATTTAGCTGGGATTATCTGTACTTCACCAGCTTGCCAACCAGTGCGGGCTCCGAGCTTACTCAACCTGTCCCATGTGTTTTGTAAGACTCCATGCTCTGCTGACTTGTTCTGTTGTAAATCACAAAGCATTTGCTGTCCATCAATAACCATTAACCAAACTGCTTTTTTTTCATGACGTAGAAGTGTTGATGTATTTTCCTCTCTCCACTCTCCAAAACAGTGCCATGCAATCCTAAAAAGCTGCAGAGAGCCCAGAAAAGAAACAGTTCTCAATGTATCTGTATGTGGATTAGAAAGCACCAAAGTAAGTATAAGCACCCCCATAAAGTCTATTTTATGGGTGACTCCCCCTCTGAATGACCTTGACATGGAGCAGCAGTTATAAATGGCACTGCCAGCCCCACAGCCCGAGGCACCCACTATGCAGGAGCAGCACTTAGGGCTGTACAGGTCACCCTGGTGACCTGATTAGCTCAGCACCCCGCACTGGTTATGGGCTATGGGAGACCCCAGACAGACACGTGCCTGCCACGTTGCAGAACCCAAGCTAGGCTTGATTTACACTGCTGCTTAAAGCAGCTGGAATCAAGCAGAACTTCACTTCCTAGAAAGTGCTGCTTGTTTTAGGCAGGGGAGACAAAACCAATCAGCCTGGCATCTCAAAGGAGACATTCTAGAAAAAAAACCCAATCAAACAAAAATACTACCACAAAACAAAACCATTAAATACCTTTCTGTTTGGTTAAAATGGTGTTACAGCACCTCATTCCTGTTCACACTGTCCATCCACCCTGCCAACTTAACTGTTCTCTCGCCAACTTTGAACACAACCTCTTTCCCACTGTCTCACAAACCCAAGCTCAGGCCATCTCTGACCAGCAATGTATTTCTTATTCCCTTTGCACCATACCTGCCCATTCTCCTAGTCCCACACCCACTCTGTTAATGGGTTTAGCATCCATTCCCCCACTTCAGAAGCAGTGGGAAGTAATCCTGAATTACTCTACCGAGAATTATTGCTTCAAAACATGTTTTGCTCAGACTAAGGTCACCTCATCATCATGTTCCTCACCTTGACACCCAGTAAGAACTCCTATTTTCAGCATCAGCCATATGATTCAGGTGGGGAGGATTAAACCTTAACATGTATATAGAGCTTATAATTTTCAAAGTGCTTTAAAATTAACAGCTATTTGACTCAAATCCTCTGAAATACATAATTGTTAACTTTAGGTTACAGGACTGGGAAGCAGAGGGAAATTAAATGCCTCACCCAAGGTCACAGTGAGGATCAGGACCCTGGAGCTGCTGGCTGGCAGCCTGCTGTGCAGCTTTATTATTTGCTCCACTTTCTGCCAGGGAATACTCACTGACTTTCCGCTCGTGTCAGAAACAAAGGGTGGGGTTTAATAGGATAAAAGTTGACCCCTCATGATGATCTTTAGCCAGTTTAATCCCATTTTCAGCGCTGCTACAATGTTTTTCACAGAAGGAAGGATAAGGATTACTCTTCATTTTTTCCATATAACAATCTATACTCGATCTAAGCTCTCGGCACCTGCTGCACCAGCTCCCACAGGGACATCCACAGCCAGAAGAAAAGGGACTAGGAAATGGAGAAAACCATTTCCCAATCCCCCCCAAGGTGGAACACACAGGACTGCTGTTCAGAAGCGATGTCCACCCAGTAGATCTGATGTAATTCAAGTGCTAGCAGGGTAAGGGAGGATTCGTGGCCAACATTTTACCACAGTCACAGGAGGCTCACCTGTGACAACTGGGAAGGATGATTTAGGAAGTTTCTCTGCCTTCACACGCGGTGTGCTCTGAGATGGCACATATCACTGTCTTCCCAGTAAAGCACTAGTCTTGAAGTGACATTTGTTTTGCTTGACTCTTAAAGTGTAAGTAACAGTTCAAATACCTGCTTCTCCAATCCCAGAGAAGAGACAGAATCTCAGTTGGGAAGTGATTTCATTTGGTCACAGAAACACCTTTGGAAATGTTCTAATTTCTGCCTTCAATCTTTTTTAGAACTGGAGTCAATACAAGATTATTTGCCTCTGGCCTTTGTGCCATTTAAGTCCCACAACTACCCTTGGCTTAATCCTTCCCTCCATCAACATATTAATAACTCAAAGGTTAATGCCACAGGCTTCTGCTGTTCCAGGGACTGCATTAACTGGGAATGTTCCATTTCATACTTTCTTCCTAAATTTCAATCCTGTCACCTCTTAAGAAGAATAAAAAACATATTTGAAAAATCCTGCTAGTAATTCATTCTTCCACGGTTTAAGTAGGTACCAAGTGCCCCGTGTGTGGAGTTCATCTGTATAATTTAAGCGCGCTGGTCACCGATTCATTTCAGAAAGCATTTCAGTCATGTAAGACTAAAGCATGAAGACAGATGCATCTTTGGTGCGACGTTTTCAAACAATGGATACCTTATTTGAATGCAAGGGCAGGATAACGTGAAATAAAAGAGAGCTATTCATAGCACTCCGCAATGTCCCAGTCATACGCTTCAAAAAGGCAAACTGTTGCCTGCAGACAAGTTCGTGCTCTCACCACGATCTGCTGCTCTTTGGAGGAGTGTCACATCTCTCTCCTTCTAGCTCCTGCATTTGTGACAGACCAGCTATTTCACTGCTGTACTGGAATTCTGTTGCCATGTGCTGAGGCATGTGAATAAATTTTGTCATCTGAACAGGACTCCCAAGTGATTCCTGCGATACCGTGAGGGAGATGTTAGTAAATCAAGTGGGCTGCAAGCATTTAGCAGCATGGCCAAGAGAAAACCAACAGCCCACGCTCGTACAGCAAATAAAAGTTATTAAGCTTCCCCATACAATTTGACCACGCTGTATCACGTGTGGCTTTGCTGAAAGAGGTGCTTAAAATCCATTTTCCAAAAATGGCTAAGCCACGTAAGAGCTCAAAGCGTAACTGAAAGCCCCAGGGACTTGGCAGATCACTTTCACCCTGCTCCAGCATTGCTCCCAAGACTGATACTGAGACCGATTGATTAGGAGTGAACTAGGAACGTCCTTTGGGAAATGAGGAATACACAGCATGGTATAAGGACTGGTGTATATCTGACTTTTCAAGTACTTCTTCACTGAAAGAGTACAAAATTTTGCACACACATCTTTTTTTGCAGGTTTTTTTCATCAATTTTTGTATACACAAAAAAACAACCTTCCCTACTAACCAGAGATCTTCTGATATCTAATTAACAGGAAACACATTTCATGGTGGCATGAGAAAAATGAAGCATAGCTGCTGAGAAGTAGGGCAGATATAACAGCAACCCTTACCCGTGCTGCTGTGCT
Source organism: Actenoides lindsayi (assembly GCA_025331215.1). Lineage (NCBI taxonomy): Eukaryota > Metazoa > Chordata > Aves > Coraciiformes > Alcedinidae > Actenoides > Actenoides lindsayi. The sequence continues at coordinate 13,281 of WTSP01004915.1, read as the reverse complement.
CTCATACAGATACCCACACAGACGCAAAGCCCCTGTCCATGTGCTGCCACATCGTTCAATGCTCCTACCCTCCCATCTCTGGGCATGCCAACACAACTAAACCAACTCATGCAGTCAAATCAGTTCTTAGCACTTCTTGGGGGTTAGAATGAGAGCGGGTCTGGATACAGGCGCACTTTTCAAAGATATGTAGGTGCCAAGGGACACAGATCAGAACCTATTGTTATGTTCAGAACTGCTTAAGCTGTTTAGACCTTCATGTTTGAGAGTGAGAGGTCTAAAACTTCTGGTCCACCATCAGCTTAAGTAAAAGTCAGGATAAAGAATGACAATATTATAGCGTGACAAACTTATTACAGCTTGATCTCCTTGATGCACAAAGGGAATGAGCTGAATGAATTTGCTGTCTGCAAAATGACCACAGTGCTGGACACTCCTTTGGATAATCCTCAACAACTCAGAGAAGCATACCATTTTCCATCTCTTTTAGGGTTGTCCTGCAGAAAGGCAATGCTCTCTGCTACCTGTTTTTTCTGCAACAGCACATAAAGCAAACCTAGGCTTGGCCAGTCATGGTTCTCCTGAATTAGTCTGTTTGCAGAGTATTAGTCATAGAGCCAACACCTTTACAGGCCAGCAACTCTTTGGGAAGGTTCACTTGGACTCCACCTAGTTTTAAAAAAAAGAGACAAGGAGATGGCTGCAGAACAACAAAGGTAGTTTTGATAATCTAATGCTAATTATATAGAAGCATCTGCTCAAATAAGGCCTTTTAGTCACTTAGCAAACACTGAGACTAAAAGGTAATTATAACATGAACCCTTTTATGAAGAATTTTAATGGTCTGTCTGGACTGCCCGAGTACGTTCCCTGTGGAACAGGTACAATAAGCAACAGGGGGAAAAAGCTTAAAGACTTGATTCAAAGATTCTGATCCCTGTAATCTTTGTGGACAGTGTAGGGAAGCAACTCAGGTACTGATATTTGACACAGAGTAAGAGACCAGTGAAAGAGAAATAAAAATTATACTACAAAGTATTAGTAAACAACAGAAACCTGTATTTGAGAAGTTACACAACCAGAGGTTCCAAAGAAAAAGCAGCACGAAGCATCTTGATCTGAGCAATTCCTAATTTAAGACTACAGAGACCACTGACACCAGAACTGAAGGCTTTGTAAAGGTTGGCACTTTAATTACAAAGTATGAGTCTAGAAATCTGGGGTTCAAGAAGCATGGGAAAAGAGGCATTATTTTGGTAACTCAAAGACTAAGTCATGACAAAACTACTTGTCATCAATTTAAATCTGCAGATGAACTATTGGTAGGACATTCTTTTGAAGGGTGGGCACTAGAAGAGACTATCCCACGGCAGGAATGTAACCCAATAAGAGAGATGACCTTATATTTGAAGCATCTCCATTTGCTTCAAATTTTAGCACCCAAAACAAGCAAAAAATGTACAGATGTACTGTCCAGTACTCTCAGAATCCACAAAAGGCCCTCTCTACATTGTCCCCTTCAGTAAGATACACAGTGGTTTTAGAAGAGAAGGTACCTGGGGAATCTCTGCTGAACAATTAAATAATTTAATAAGGAGCACAAATATTTTATTTTCAGCTTCTTAGATTCACCCTGATCACTCTGTCATCCTGTTCCTTCTTACATAGGAAGTCACATTTAACTCTTCCCAGAAAGTGTTAAAATGCAAACAGAATGAGAAGATCAGCTCTACTCAAGGTCTGGTGGTTCCAAGCTCTTAGCACTGCCAATACAAGACCTCAAGCTCACGTTGCCACAGCTCAATGCTATTACAGTGGAAACAAGGTCGCATTCAGAAGGTAAATGAGACGAGATCTGATCAAAATCCTGCTCACAAAGTCTCATTGTGAGTTTCAGCCAGCTTCCCTCTTTATGGGTCTGTTCACATACAATTCCTCTCTGAATAATAGCAGGAGTAGTTAAAATCTCTTCATCCCGAGAGACACGACAGTGTCCGTACAAAGGAGCTCCTCTGAACTTTTCATATGCTGTTTACTTGGCTTTTCTGAAGGCTTGTTAAGTCTCAAATGAAAACTGAAGCTTGGATATATGTCTTGAATATAACACAGTTTTGTACCCCATACAAACACAGTGCAGGTTGTACTGTGAGAGGGAACTTTTGCTCAGAGGTCTAAGGACCAAAGACACATCTATGAAGCACACTAGCAAAGCTAAGAAGAGGCAAGAATTGTTCTGTGTGTATGTATCCTTTGCTGGCACTCCCAGTCTTTGCTTTCACAAGCTTTGCTTTCCTTTCAAATGGACTCAAGAGTCAAGAGGCATCCAAGGGCCTTCCCTGCACTCTAAGCCTCTGGCATCAAGAGAGTCGTGAGGGTACCACTGCATTCCCCTCTGAAATGAGGTGTACAAACCCCTGGGGAATAACTCCACAGCATACCTCGCGCATGCCAAGGCGGGCGCAGATGACGAGCGTCGCCGCAATCCCACCGCGGTGCTGCTTTGGGTTTCTGGAGTACCCAGCAACCTGGCGTAACAAACACTGAGACATCCAGTGCGAACGGTCCAGCAAATGCTCAGAGAAACTCTATATCACACACTAACTGGAATGTCCCCCTGGTAAACCCAAGCCTCCTTTTCTGGGAGCTGTTAATACCAGTGGACCTGCCAAAAATTTTAGTCCCCTGCTGAGCATACCCTCCTTCCTAACTCCCCAAAAACAGAATGACTAAAACTCTCTGTATGTTTGCATTAGCCCAAAATCCACCTGGTAGAATTTACAGAAGTCCAGAATTTTCCTTTTTTTAAATAAAGCCATCCCTACTTGCTATTTCTTATTAGCCATGATTAAAGGAAATAAAAAATTAAATAAATATTACATTCCTTAAGAGGCCCTGGACTCTATACCCTTGTGACATTCGCACATCAAAATGATAGGGATTTCTGCGTGTTGTGTCACTTCCCCATTTTGTTTGTTCTGGAATATTTCCTGCCTATACACCTGTCAAAACGAGATGAGATCAGGTATAGTCATCTCATACCTACAGCAAAATGAATTTTAAGCCAAACTCTGCCTTGTTTTTTTTTTATTTTGGTGGGGGGTTTTTTGTATCGTTTGTTTTTGTTTGCTTGTTGGGGTTTTTTAGATAACTGTTAAAAAAACCAACAAACAAACCACAACACAGAACCCTGAGAAAAATATCCATAAATGTGAATTTTTCAGTGAATGGAAACAAAACCTCTGATGTTTCACTGAAATCAGGAATTTTTCATTCAGAGAGTTTAGTCAATTAGTTTAAATCCAGTTGGTAAGTTTGGGGGTTCTTTTGTTTTCCTACCTGCTGGTTTGGAGGCTTCTGTTGTTCAGAGGGCAGTTAGCAACTGCTTTGGGAGACACCCTTTAAGTTTACTAACACTAACACCTCTCCCAGGAAGGTGCTGTTCAGAAAAAGCAGCAGTGGACTTGCTCTGAAACAGAAAAATAATTTCTCCACTTCTATGGCTGTACTAGGATTATTCCTGAGATGAATGAGTGTTTGCTGGGGTAAGAATCCCAGGATTTTCCTTGATACTAGCTTGCAGACAGCTCTCTTCATCTCAGAAAACGGCTTGCCAGCTAAACTGGTCCAGAAGTTCATCACTCAGCCATTACTGGGTTAACAGTGGTGACAAGGCAGCTGTACTTCCACTTCTGGAAAACACAGTTAATACCAGATAGAATACCAGTGTCGAGTGTTTCAACAAGTACAGGAAATTAAAATGCAAACAAACCAAAAACCAACCCTAAATCTAACTATATAAATTCAGTGAACAATGTCAGCATAGAGTAGCAAGTGGGTCCATTCCTCCAAGCACGGTGCGTATCCGATGGCCGTCACAACCGCACGCTGCCGTCTGAGCTGGGGCTGGAAGTTAATGATGAAGAGTTACCCAAAACCTCTTGGTCCAAGAATCTAACAGGAGAAGTAAAAAGAACCCTGCTCCTTCCAGACAAGGCAAGTGCTAGGGATCACTCCTCTAAGCTACCCAAACCTACCTGACATCACATCTATAAGCACAAGGGGTAACCAAAAAGCTCTTTTCCTTGGGAAGTGCTGAATATCAACATTGTTCACAATTAGAAGGCTAATTTATTCAGCCTGTTTATTTAACTGTTTGTGAGGCCATGCTGTGAATTGAATCATGAAACTGATTTGACCATAAAATTATCTTTCCTCTCCCTGATTTGCTTTCTTTGTTAAAGGTAGATCCTGATTTAATTCGCTGTCCTTTCCCAAAGCCACTTCAGCCTGTACCACCAAGGGAGCAGCAAACCGCTGCAGAGGAACAGAGCAGCTGAAAATGCCTTTACACAGCACTGCTGCTCAGGGCTTTGTTAGGAAACCATGACCCAAACCCTCCAGTTCAGGAATGCTGCCCCACACTTGGCCAAAAGGCCGGGGCTGACTAAGCCAAAATAACTTCTTTCCTCATGAATTCCCAAACCCTGCTAATCCAGAAAGAGAGAAGGGGGGGGAAAAAGGGATCAAAAATAGAAACTTGAAAGGGGGGGTTCCTCCTCCTCCCCTAAAACAGAAGACAGGACTTAAAAGCTAGAGGTTGATTTGGTTTTGGGTTTTTTTTTAATTGTTTGCTTAATGCTTAATAACCAGTATGCATTGGTATTACAACTGCCTTTTGTTTAATAAAATGTGATGACCACATAATAAACAGAGTTTTATTGTCATCTGCAGTCTGCTTCTGTGAGGGGGTGGGGAGAGGACTGCAATTTAGTTTCCACAGCTCATCCAGAGCTTTAGTTCTGCCCAGGATAGTGATAAGGGAGCCAGCTCTCACTGTCCTGAGTAGCTGATACTAGGAACTGGGCTGAAACCATTAAAATTATCAACACAGGGTGAGATGCATCAAGAAAAGAAATGAGACAGAAGGGGAGAGAGGAAGAAATCTCATAACATAATGAGATGTTTATCTATAAAAAGTTGCCCACTTCAAAGCAGGAAGGGCTTCAACTCCTTGGTAAAAAAAAAATAAATAAAAAAAAGCTTTTAATTAAAAGATCAGTCAAAGATTTTCCACAGTCAAGCGGCCTCAAAGGAACTATGTGTGGAGGAGGCTGAGAGTAATTTCTAACATGATTAGTCCATTCATCAAACTCAACAAGGTTTTATGAAAGCAGCATTTCTCAAGATGTAGAAGAGAAGGATGGTGGAAATATCCTCAGTCTCTCAAAGAACACTGTCTCTTCCCTTCCAACACCTCCATCCTCAGCAGCTTTTGCTCAGGAAAAGCCTGAAATCAGAGCTTTGTGCTGCCCACCTTGGGGCGAGATCAGTGGTAACCCTGGGACCGAGGGATAGTCAGATGGATACTCAGCTCTAGGTTAAGCAAAGTTACTGCCATATACTTTAGGAGGCCTGGAAACATAACAGGAAATATTTCTGTACATTGCTTTAGCCAGCCAAAACCAAGCCTGTCTTCCACACTCAATCTTCCATTATATATAAATAAAATTACATGTATAAATTTATATAAAAACCTTTGAAGATTTCAACAAATTGAATCATTTTTCTGGAACAATTCTGCCCACAGAATGTTATTTGCAGATGGGGATGGATATGGTGCCAGTGCCATATCCTTTTCCAGCATTAGAATACCAGCATTATGGCCAACATTACACGCTCCTGGGAAACAAGACTCAGACCTATTTCTGTTTGCTCGTATCATTTTTTTATGCTTTTCTTTTTCTGAGAAAACAGGATTTTGACAATTCACCCTTGAAAAGGTAATATGTTACTTTTTCTCTACAGGCTGCAATTTAGCAACTATTTTATCATGTCACAGACAGATGAACACCGGGGCTATTGTACTCTGGGCAAGCTGGTGCTGGGAGCTTTCTGCAAGCAGAGAATGCCAGTCCCTGCAATGACTGGTGTTCATGGAAACTCAGTCTCATCCCTGCTTACCAGCTGGAAATGGTGATTAATGGACCTCACTGCTGAGCTGGTCCTGTTCTGCATAAACACAGGGAATTACCTCTCCTTTATTTCAGGAATCGGATGTGGGTCTGTCCACGAGTAAACATTCAGAGATATTTTTGAAGATCTTTCTCTTCCTTGTCTTGAAGAGAACCTGGGTCCTGCCAACAAATTTATCATTATCCACACCCTTGCAGAAACAACCCCTGGCAAAATGATTCTATGAGGCATAATTACATGGATTTCTGTATCTTCAGTACAAATGTTGCCCTCTCAAAACACAGAAGACCTTTAGGGTGTGAAAACGACAAAAAAAAATATCCTCTAGATGCAGGGAAGAAACCACCTTTACATTTTATTTTGTTCATGTTAATTAAAACAGCTTTTTATCCTTAGTACAGGATGGGATTTCTCGCAGCTGGTCAGAGACAGTTCAAACAGTGATGATCAGGAAGACAACAGGCTCAGTTTCTGCCTTTTCCTCTATAGCGTTTCAAAAGCTTCACCTTGCTATGTGCACATTTGCTTCACATACTCCTCCCGAAAGAGTCGTGTGTTAAGATGCTTTTGCACAAGCCTATCTAAAAGAAGCCATTATGGTAAGAGGCAAAATTAAAAGGCTGTGAGAAAGTCATACAGCCTTATAGGTTTTTCTTCTGAAGTCAAGAATCCTACTGCAATGGCCCGAGGCAAAAGCTGTGTAGAAGGGCAGTGTCCTCAAAGATTAAGAGTCTGCTCAAGCATTTTGTCTTTTTTTTTTTAGTAGCCTTTACATTAATTAGACGTGGAACAGATCACTGAAAGTAATAACTTAATTACCATTCATCAAATTTTCCTGAAAACTGGTCACCAGTCCATGGCAAAGAAATGCAAAAGAAAGGTTAAGGATAAACTACAGTTCAGTAGGGGAAGAAAGAAAAGTCAGCCAACATAAGTACAGTATGTCTAATGACTAACTGCACCCTGTCCCCAGAGCCCCTTTCCATACGTTAATAAATATGACTTCACTAAGTTACCAGTAAAATTCTTCTCTGCTTCCGTCGTGTCCTGCTTTCACTGCTGATTTTTAACAGCTAACACCAAAACATCCATCAGGACAAGAACATGAGAGGAACAAAACTCAGCTCACAGGACGTGGATACATTTACTTTGTCCCTAATATTTTTCCTAAGCAACTGAATAAATATTAATCAAGATACAAAAACTACCCCATAACAAAAGGAAGAATATATGTCCTTGTTTCAGCCAACACATCCTCTCCGCGTGCTCAGAACTGGGTCCTGCAAACTCATGTTAGCCTTACATTTTCCCAAGAGTGCATTTTTCCAGCCATCAAAATGAAATTCACCTATAAAAACTTTACATTTAAATGTTGCTGTCGATAAAAATGTAGAGCTTGGCAGTTGTGTGCTTTGCAGACTGATTAAAAGGGCAGAAACCAGCAGTTCTGATGTTCTAATTCTATAGCCTGAGAGAACTGACCGATGAGCACAGATCATACAAGGACAGAGCACTCTGCCTCCGAACGTGCAATCCATATCTATTGATGCTTGGGGAAAAACAGCACTGCCCCATCAGATGTAATAGATGGAACATTTCAAAAATGATCTGTGAACACAAGTCTGCTCTGGATTATGGGAAGAAAAAAAGCTGATGCGTGGCAAAAAATCTAGCAGTTTCTATTACCAACAGACATCCTCAGCTTTATATTACCTTTAATCATCATGCTCAATTTGCTTGGAGACACAGCATGGAAAAGTATCAAAAAATAATGAAAAGTATCAAAGATTTGTCAACCTGCTAGTGACAGTCTGTGAGAATCACAGAAAAATTAAAGTAAGTTCTCTTCAAATGATACAGCGTCAATAAAATCAGAGAAGTGTTTTGCTTCAGTTTTACAATTTCATTGTTGCTCTGAAAGCTACACTCCCTGTGGAAATCAGGAGAATTTATGAAAGCATAAATTAGTAAAATAGAGGAGAAATTGAAAAGAAAAAAATATACAAGAAATTAGTCTGCTGAAATACTAGCAGAAGCTCCAAAATACAGGGCTGCTTCAGAACAAACTCATGAATACCTCCAGGGCTCTGCAAGGTTTCAGTGGAAAGGCCAAGGTGCCTCTTTCTCCAATTTCTTTGGCTAGCTTTAAGATCTATAACCCAAACAAAAAGAAGCTTTGCTTTTTCTCCAAGGGCCAGCATCAGTCCCTCCTCCTTTCACCCTTTTCCCCTCATTCAAGTCCTTTAATACTCTGTCAGAACCAACACACAACCACAAACATCCACTGGCTGTCTCCTTATCACTCTGCCACTGCCAAGCCAATTGCAGCACATTAAACTAATGAAAAAATCTTCAAGAAAACTTGCTTTTACATTTACTATCACACTAGATCTACTATTCATAGATCCTAAAACACCACCAGCACTGGGGCAGAAGCATAGTCTGCAGAGCTCTAACCACAGGGCAAGCTCTTGCTAACTAACCCATTCAGTAAGGTTCCCGGCAGAAGCTCCCTCCCTTCATCCAAGAACAGCTTGAATTTTCATCAGCAAAACAATCTAACACAAAACAAAATGCATAAACCACATCCTGCTGCCTGCCATGCCCTAAAAGTTCTTCTTGAAAAAAAAATGTTGGTCCTGCCCACAGAGCAAGTACTCCCACTCGGCGCATCCTCCCGGGCAGCGCTAAGCCCTTGCCTTAGCGTAGGAGAACTTTTCCACTCATTTAGCATTCATGGGCCTCTTCATCTTGGGATCAGGGGACTTCAGATTATCACTTAACTCTGCCTCAAACAGATAATTTCAGAGGCAGCAAGTTAGTCATACTCATGACTAAATTCCTCTAACAGGCCGGTCCAAACTGTGACATACTCTCTTGGCTGTGCTCATTTCACTGGCCTGCAGAGCAGAGCAGGCCACTGCCATTCAACATCTGTTTGCTGGAATTTCTGAAGTGATTTAATGATGTCAGGCCAGTCAAATCACATCGCAAGACTAATCAACAGAGCTGGCCCTAACTGGCCTTGGAAGAGTAAAAATTACCCCCCAGGGGAAAATAAACTTCTTCAATACCAGTTTAATCAGTGGTATGTTACTATTCTGAAGAATGAGACCATTTGTAAAACCCCCATGCAAGAATGACTTGTAGGAGGAAGAGGTGACTAAAGAATTAAACTATCCACTGGAGAGCAAATTGTGGTTTGTTGGCTCCACTGGGAACAAAAGGTCTACGGCTCTCTGCCCGAGCTCGAAGAGGACATGACTTGCTGTCGGTATTTCCATGAAAGCTGTTATGTGATTCATTAGCTCTGCTGGCCCCTCTCGCCTCCCTCCCTTCCCCCCACACCATCATTAAACTCATCTGTTCTCTTGAGCTCTTGCTTGGCAGAAATGGTGTGCTGACATCTAACAGAGTTAAAATGAACGTTGCCCATGTTTAGAAGACAGAAGAAAGGAAGAGAAGCAAATGAGACTAAAGGGAGTACCCAGAAGAGATCTGACTACACACCCCAAAAAAAGCAAAACAGACATCACAAGAAATACTATATCTCTACAATACCCTTTGTCTCGAAAGTCTCCGTATGTTCTACGAACTATAAACCCTCCACTGAAGAATCCCTTCCTCCAACAGAAAATGAAGCCATCCCTAGGCCAGGACACACCAGACATAAGAAAACAGATCAATACTGGCTCAGTGGATGCACTGACATTTGAGCTCCTCATCCAAGCCATGTAAGCATGTTTTGCAAATAAGCACAGTCCCAAAAAAAGTCTAACCCTTGGATAACCCCACCCAGCACCTTGTTCCAACTAGAGAAGTTAACATTTCCCATTCAACCTCTTCTTTCAAGAAAGTTTTTGTACGTATTGAGTCATTTTCCCCCCACCTCTCCCCAAAGATATTAATCATCCCGTCACCTGCAGATGTTTACAGGACAAACCAAACCCCCCCCCCCATGGTGTCAAAGAATCCTAGCTCTCCTCCTCACAAGCACAGGCTGCCTCCCTGTTTCCAAGGCAAACCAGCATTGGGAAGGCTTTCTCCCAGGAACCACGGTGCACTGGGTAACACTGTGTTCTCCCCTGCAGCTCCCACGAAACGTTCCAGCTATTTCACAGGAGTTCTGGGCTGTCTGTGGAGGCTAATGGTTCTTCTAGCTTGGGGTAGCCAGTTTCAAAAGCCAAAAGCTAACTCTGCTGACAAACTGCAGCGATGTTTACTGTTGCCTTGCATGTTTTTCTGTACTGCTTCATAGGTGTTTTCATTCTAAACATCCACAGGCTTTACAAACACGAACATTCGGAGCACTCAGGTGCAGCAGGAAAAGCAACCGCTTGCAAGTAGCAGAGTTTTGGCAAAAAAAGATGCAAACTTGGGTCACACACGACAAAACAAGAGTTCTAACAAGTGATTGTAATAGTGGTTTAAAATAAGTTTTAAATTAGAAGTCAGGAAAAGCCTTACATTACTACAATCTCCTCAAATCCTTTTTAGACACACTCTTCAGACACCAGCAGTGGACTCCTTTGCATGAAAGACGCAGTGTAGGCTGTCTTCCCTTTCCCCACCTCTCCACAATCCCTTCCTCTGCGTGTCACATTTATCTCCAATTCCCCTGTATTAATTAACCTGTTAGCTTCAAACTGCTCAGCCTGGGGACAATAATTTCCTTCCCATTCCCTGACGGCCCTGACCAGCCCACCCAGAACTTGGGGTTATCACAGCTCTCTCTTTACATCCCAAATCTGGACCGTCAGCTGTAGAGTCAGGATCACTCACATGGGTGCTGTCAGTCTGAAATGTTGCTTCCAGGACCTGTATTATTTTATTTAGTTCTGAAACTAAAATATATCTTTGTGATAGAACTGTAGCCTTGTTAGCCAAGAGCTATGCACCCCCGTGTCCTGTTATTCCTACCTACACCTAACAGACAAACCTGCTGAAGTCCATCATATCCCATAAGTACAGGAAAATAGATATTTTACTCTAGATTATAACTTAGATCATGACAGAGGCATTTAGGTGCAGATTCTTAAAGACTTCAGCGTCCAGTGACACCAAGAGGAGGAACAATTGTTTTAAAGCTCTGCCCCCAGTACCCCAAGATGGTAAGTTTGGAGTGAAAGACTCATAGATGAACCGTAAAGTTTCCTGAGAAGAAAAATAAACAAGATGACCCTCGAGATCATGCTTGGGGAAGCAGGTCAAGATCTGATTGTCTGTAGTTAAAGCTGGGTGATGAGCTAGAGGGGCCTGTTCCTGGGTTGTATTTTGGTTATTCCAAAAGGATCAAACAGAGTACTGCAGTTATTCGGGATGTAGGTATTCCTGAATACCAGGTGAATTAAGTTCATCAAAGCAGAAACAAAGCCCACCACAGATATTTCCATGTATTGCATTCGAATGCGAAAAACAAATTGTACATCCTGGTTGTTAGAAGTCAACACAAACCCTGCTTCACACGTCTTTACATTATCCTCGGATGTCCAAAGCCAGAGCTCTCACACGGGAATATATTGCCAGAATTTACTTTGACAGCAGGAATGTTCCTGAAACTTCTTTCAGGATTATACAGAGTTTTGAGCACGTAGTTCAACACAAAATGCTCTGTGGTTTTCAGTCATATTCATACCTTACAAAGAGTGAGGACACATTAAAATAAGACTTAGTACAGCCTACACTTCAAAACTGAGGATAGTTTCAAAACGGCTTCGGTGCAACAGCAGCATAACTCCCCTTCAATAAAAAAAAAAATGAAAATAAATCACAGGACAAGAGAAAACAAAGGATGAAAGAGATTTTCAAGACCCACGGGGGGTCTGCAGCTCATTTATCATCTATGTTAATAGCAATAAGCTGTTCAAATCCCACCAGTGGCCCTGCAAAACCAGAATCCATTTTCTTGAACTTTGATCAAAAGTTAGCAGTGTATCTCCCCATGCCATTATCCATCTGTCCCTTAGTTTATCATCAATACCATCCCTCCTCAAATGACAGCAACACGTTTAGTTCCAGCAAAACTTTTATAGCTGGCAGCGGCGACTCAAATAGAGATTCCAGGGGCTGGGGATGCAGGCAGACATATTTTCCAGATTAAACTTTAACTTTCCCTTAGGGCAGCATTTCTTCTGGTGACTGGATACTGGCAGCTTTTGTGTTCTTCATTAGCCTGCTGATTAACATACTGCTAGAGAGTTCTCCCCTACACCTAACTGCTGTTCCAGCACTCGCTGGCAGCTCTATTGTGAGAGACCCTAGAGCAGCAATGCAGCATTGTCTGCCTCTTGCTTTCCATCACAGCCTAGAGACCAGGTACATGTGGATTCGCTTTTGAAGCAATATCTGCATAGCTAATGCAAAGTTATAAAGAAAGCCTGATCAAGCAATAACCACTTTAATGGAATTTTGTGAATGAAATTCCCATGGCAACAGTACAAAACTGCGTGTCAGGAAATACAACCCATTCCAGCGTTCGATACGTTCATGGGTTCTAAGCTTGAACAGAACCGAAGCAATAAGCAGCAGAAATCAGCGGGCCTACTGGTTTGTTTTTTTTTTCCCCTCCTTCAGCATTTGAGAAAAAAGGAAAGTAGATCCAAAGGCAGCCAAACCAGTAGTACAGCACCAGGAACAAATGAGCAGCCTCCCCGGTGTGCACCAGAGACATTCGGCACGCCGGGAATTAGATAGACCTGATACCAGCTCCTGGCTTTCTATGAAATCTGCTACCGATTAACATGCAAAGCACTACACTTCTGAAAGGACAATGGTGGGAAGACCTTCCACAAAGGCATCATTTTCAATTCTAAGGCCTGGAAAATTTCAGGCCTCAGGCCACGAACAATGGTGAGGGCGAACCCAGCCAAGCTGCAGATCCTGAAAAGTTGGACGTACCATCGCCAGATAAGCTTCGGAACTTTTTAGCTGCATCATGCACAGTAGGGAAAATAACATCTGTCAGGCAACGAGGTCCCTCCCTGGCAGGAATCCTGCTCCAGCCAGCAAAGGCTTTCTTCCAGGAAAGCTCCCCTAAGGCCGGTGCTGCGGTCTCAGGTAGGGACCGGCAACAAATCCCATTTTCCGAGGCAGCAAGCGAGCAGCGGCGACCGCCCCGGCGGGCTCGGAGCCGTCGGCACGACTCGGACCCCAGCCTCTCGTCCCCGGCTCCGTGGGACGCGGCGGGTCCAGCCCCCGAGCCGACACCCCCCCCCCCCCCCCCCCCCCCCCCCCCACCCCCCCCCCCCCCCCCCCCCCCCCCCCGCCCGCGCGTGGGCCCCTGCGCCGCCCGCCCGGTGGCCCCGCCCT
>WTSP01004913.1:0-12291 GCA_025331215.1 Actenoides lindsayi | reverse complement strand
GGAAGAAAACCTGAGTACAAGGACTAAAGGAAGTGTTCCTCTGTTTTAAATTTGGTATCTTTTTTTTTTTTTTTTTTTTTTTTTTTTTTTTTTCCTTCTCTGAATTTGGGATTGTTGCAAATTAATTTTTCTATAAATGGTGTGATGTTTATTTTGAAGAGGGATCAGTTTAGTTTTAGGATGCTTCAGGAGATGCTACTTGATCTACGCAGTAGGTTTCTGATGGCTTGTACACCACTCGCTGTTACAAGTAAGGCTGCCTCAGCTGGATTGTCAACTCTGCACTGTGGATTTTGCAGGGAATATACTTGAGAATTACAAGGGATTTGCAGGAGTTGAGAGAGTAGAGACACACTTCAGTGCAGAGTCTTTGTGCAAATCATTGATTTAGGGCATTCTACCTTATTTTGGCACTTACCTAATTCTCTATTTAAGAGGGGAAAAAACATCTCTGGAGTGAGTTAGTCTAGCTATGATCTGGCTTACTTTTTAGTTGTGCCTCTTTCTCTTTAGAAGGAGTTTACTAGCTTTTGGCACTAAACACATCAGTTATATTAGCTACCTTGTATTACATGGTATGAACTTGAATTGTGATTCCTGTCCTCAGTCTGTCTGTCTATAAAGTAGAGAGGATTAGAAGATAGGATGAAAAATGTGATATAAATTGAAAGTAGTATTATTACTGCATCTGTGTCGCTGGCAGTCCTCTTCCACATCTCGTTTAGGAAAATTTGTTCAATCAATAGTGTTTATGATTTTGCAGCCCTATCTAGTAGTCTCCTTGAAATGGATAAAGTTTTCTGGATCGTAGCAGCTGAAAACATTTCTTTTCCCAGCCAGTGTAGGAGCTCTGGTTCATTTGAGGATGTGGGTTGTGACTGGCAGCTGTTTTAAATAAGCAAAGCAAAGAGCACTACAAAAAGAAAGTTTTATGAAGTATGATTTGAAGTATGTGGCTTTAGGAAGACTGATACAAACCAGATTGACTCTGTGGTCAGTTATGTATGGATGTTCATAGCAGGGGCTTCCTTTTCTTACACACATGGATATTCCAGGTACAGCAGCAGCATGCACACCGTATAGCTCAAATTCCCAGCCAATGATTCCTGAACACTATGAGCCAGATCCTGAAAGAGGTTTTGGTTGAATTTTAGTACTTTAATGCCTTTGAAGTGAGGTTTGACAAAATGTTTAGGCACGTTTACCAGACAAAGTAATTGGATTTTCTTTTTCCCTTCATCTGTGGCATCACAAAAGCGTTGGCCTGGGCAGAACTTTGGGGATCATCTAAGCCAGCGTTTTGCTCTGAAGGAGAAGTTGTTTACCTGGAGATATTTATTTAGACTATTTACAAACTACCTACTGAAATAGATTAATCTCTTCCTGAGATAACTTGCTCCTGTGCTGTCTCTGCTTCTTACGTGGTTGCTTTTTAATTGTCAGATCTCTGAACAATATCTGCTGAATATTACTGCACTTGCTGCCAGGTCTCCAAAATGGTTCTGTTTTATTAATGTACCTACCAGTACACATTAATTTTAAGTTAGGCTGGGGAGTCCTGAAACCATTTTTATCTGTTTTGTTACACCCAGGTTACATTTTTCCAACATGAAGAATTACAAGTAGACTATATATTCATGCTTTAAAAAAATCTTGACAGTGATTCAGGCTACAGGCTGACAAGAATAAGCAAGTCTGCTTTATTTCCCCCACAGGTGCTGAATTTTCAAAAGGGGGAAGAATACAGGGTAAAAGAAAACTTTCTTGCTCAGCTAACTTCTATAGCCCTGACAGATCATTTTCTGACCAATCATCCTCAACTTATGTCTTAGTATTATCCCCCATTTTAGAGATCATTTCACAGTGTGTCCCAGTAACCAGATTTATCACAGAAATTAGGACTGCAAGTATTGTTGTATTTTATGGCAAAGAATTAGAGCCTAGAGGAGTGATTATTGCTTTCTATTCGGTGCTTACGAAGACATAGCTAAATTACCATGTCCAGTTTTGAGCTCCCAGTACAAAGAAGACTGACAAACTGGACTGAGTCCAGCAGAGAGACACCAAGAGGCTTTGGAGGGTGGACCACATGTAGGAGTCACTGAAGGAGCTGAGTTTCCTTAGCCTTGAGAAGAGAAAGGTAAGGGCAGCTCTAACTGCAGTCTTTGCCTAACTAATGGGAAGTTACTGAGGAGACAGAGCTAAGCTTTTGCACAAATTGTAGCAAGGAAAATAGGAGGAGAAAAATATACGGAGAAAAAATAATATATGAAAATAAGGAGAATATATGGAGAAGAAAACCTTCACAGTAAAGGTAGTTAAGTACTGGAATAAGTTACCCAAACAAATTGTGGAATCTGCATCCTTGGAGTTATCTAAAAACTCAATTGGGCAAATTGCTCTGTGATTCTGTGATAGACTAGAGAAATGTCACTGCAAAATTATCCTAATGACAAAAGTAACTAGAAAGCAAAAACTATTCGAATTAAGGGTTTGCAGTCTGTATCCAAAATCAGTGGATTGCAGGTAAGAACAAGAAGCTCTCGTGCTGCTGATTCTCAGATGAAGAACTGTGGCATACTAGTGTGGTATTCCTGCCTTTTCAGACTGGCACATTTGAACTGAGCTATTCACCAGAACAACGGGTGTGGTTGCTGCTTTCCTTGAGGCATTCGATAGTTGCTCACTATTTCTCAGAGGTAGTACTTTGCCTCTATCAGGGTGCTGAATTATTTAGATACCTAAAAACCTTCCCGGGCTTCCTGTCCTCATTCCCTTTGTTGTTCAACTATTTTCATTTTTGGCAGATCTGTTGTCATCATGGTGTTTTTTTCTAAATGAAATTGATAATGTATTTTGTACAACTGTTTTGATTCTCTTTTAATCTTTGTAACCAAGACCCATATTTTTAAATTACGATTTTATGAAAAGTACTTTATTGATAATATAGAATAAATGCTTGACATTTGTTGGTAGTGATTACTATATGTTATTAATTTATTAGTCATAGGCAGAAGTTTCTGCATAAAGATGATTTAATTACTTATGTATTAAGGACTGCATTTCCTTTTTCTTGAATAGTGTTTTCATTTATTTAAATTTACTTCATGTTTTTTTCTGTTAGAGCATTCCAGAACTCTTGCCATGAAAACTGGTTTGATACAATTATGAGACATATTATCACAATTTATTGTACAGTATTAAACTAGATTATTAACATACTGGATAGTGAAAAGCATTGTAACTGTCCATTTCTGATATTCACTTACTGTACTACACTGCCCTTTAGTAGCATAGTGTTTGTACTGTGCATCAACAGAAGCGCTTTAGGCTGTGTCATTAGTGAACTGACAGTGTAGATAACTGGAGATAGTTAGACATATATTTCAGTACAATAGTTGAGAATGCCTCTTAGGAGCAGAAAAGAGTTCAGATTTGTTTCCCAAATAGGAAGTAATTTAAACAGGTAGTCTAATATGTCATGACTTCCACAATATGTTCCTGCCGTATTTAGTACTGGCTTAAGTGATGTGTGACAAATAGTGCAAATAGCTTTGTGTTCCAACCCCAAAGATGTTTACAAAGTCAGGAGTCTTGTGTGGCCAGGTTTTCATCATGCTGGTACAATTGTTAGGAGTTATGCCACTGAACCTAACTGACTACCCTTGCGTTAAAGTGGTCTCAGAGCGTAGAGTCAACTCCCTTGACGTTAAAGGCAGGTTTATTTTCACTTTATTTCTCAAGAAGGGCATGCAAGATTTGACATCGTGTCTCAATATTAATTTCATATAATTCAAAGGAATAACAATCTACTAAGGAGTTACCGGAAGTTTTAACACAACTGCCCTGGAAAGACTTGATTTTGTGTTACTTACTTGCCACTCATTGCTCTATAACAAAGACCCATTGTATTGTACTTATTCTAGACAAAACATATAAAATTCTTTTACCTTTTAGATATTATATTTCATCAGGTGATAAAAGTGTCTAAACTCGGAAAATCTATAAAGAAGCAGGTTTCCCTAAATCAATTATTGGAACAGTCTATTAATTGCATGTGAATTAGGCCTAGGTTCTCAAAAATATTTGGTTTCTTTATTCATGTTGATTTTAGTGTTGTCCAAATACTTTTGAGGTTGTTGGTATAATGGCAAGAAAGACTGCAGGCAGCCTTCACCTTTTAATTGTGATGGCCTTCATGTGAAGCATTTGTGCTTACCAGGAGGAGGCTGGGGGACACTGCAGCAAGGGTGCTTGTTGTGAGTGTTGAGCCCTGGGTTGCAGGGCTGTATGCAGGACTCTTCTACATTTTTTGCATGATCTTTAGAAATGTTAAAAAAAGAAAAAAAAAAAAAAGAAAAAGGTTGAAATCTCTTCCTTTGATCCTTTGGAGAAATTCAGGGCTTTTCAAAACCAATGACTCTAAGGCAGGGGCATTACACTTCAGTGTCTGTGGCTCTGAGCTATTAAATTGGACATCTTCTGCTAGGAAGAAATTCTGGAGTCAGTTTCTGAAATCTGGAAATGTTGTGTCCTTGGCTTTAGTGAGGATAGAGGGTCATTGTGGTTATCTGTCCTGCTAAGCAGTTTCAACTTCTGTTACAGAAGCAGTGTTAACAAGAGTCTCTTTATCAGTATTCTGCACAGTTCTAGAAGCGTAGAAAGTGGAAGTTCAGAGTTAAAGATAGCTGTACCCACAGTCCTGTTCCTGTTGTTCGGACCTCTCTGCCCTCTGTGCCTGAGAGCTCTTAACCAAACAGCTGCTGAATGCTTACCTTGTCCTTCTACATGGGGGAGTTTGCAGGAGGTTCATGTCTTATGAGATCTGACATGCAATCAGTCCCTCGGTACTGGGCTGTGCAAGTCAAATGGAGTTTCATCCTGTCACAATGTGAGTGTAGAAGCTGTGAAAGGAATACTGGATAGAGTTATGTGTTGCTTGAGATGACATTCCTTCTAAGACTGGAACTTGCTAACACTGTTAGGTTTGTTTCAACTCCAGCCTAACTAAAGCCTTCCACATAGTGTCATGGGCTCTAGCAAAGGCCAAGACCATGCTTGCCAAAGTCTGCAGGATTCATTAGTCACGTTCTAGGTGGAATAGAAACCATGCAGGCTTTCACACCTTTGATGCTTTTTCTTTCCTTGTTAGGATTGATATCTTGCTACTCTGTGCAGGAGGCAATGTATCAGGACAAACTTTTGTTTTAATATTGTTTAGAAGTAAGTGGAAGGAAGACTTTCAAGATACCGTGTCTTTTATTTTTTTAGATTAAATTGAACCTTTTGAGTGTGGTGTATTTTTCCCTATGTTGTAACCAGGCCCTGAAAACAAGATTTCCTCATTCCTTACCTTTCTTTGTCCGTTCTTCCTGAATTTTTCTGAGATTGACAGGAGTCTGTGTGGTTGGGTTTTTATTTATTCATTCTTAAATACAGTAGTACTATCTGGACTATTGTCTGGCATGCATTTCTTGTAAAATAAACAAATAAATAAAAAAGTCTTCTTTCCTGATAAGCTTTTTGCAGGAGAAGGCAGATGAATGATGAATCACTTCATGGTTCTGGCAGTACTGCTCCCCCTGAGGACTTGCTACGCTACATACTTACAGCAAGGTAACTGTCTAAACATTTGCTTTTTTATTTGGAAGCAATCTGTAAAACTGAAGCTTTGGACATCCTCATTTGTAAGTTTCCTGTGCTTAAGCAATGTTACACACTTAATCAAATGAGTCTCTTTGGTAAGGAGATGAAGCAACTTGCATATTCCCTTTTGTAACTCCATCATGCAAAATTCTTTTTCAGATCCATCATACAGAATTGCCTGTTGAATCAATAACTTGTAATGATAGGAAAGTCTGAGTGTATTTATTTATCTGCTCCCCCTCTATCTCATTTGTTTTTGATCTGTACTCTGTCATCTTGAAGTAACTTATTTCCTCTTTGACAACTTTTATGCTTTTCTACTTTTTCCCTTCACTTTCTCTTTTTTCTTTGTTTCATCTTTGAAAACTTCAGCACCTCTGTTGTCTCTTTTCTGATTGTGCCACAGGATTCCAGGATCAGATTTTTATTTTTTACACTTCACATATATATCCAATACAAAGTACAAAGTGAATATACATATTTAGAGGGAACAAGTTGAATATAAAGATAACTTGCCAGAAGGCTGTGTATTTTAATGGAAAAATACTGCTTGCACACTTGCTGCTGGAAGTAGAATTAGGCATGACTCCATTAAAAGAAAAAAAAGGAATAAATATTTTTAATTGACTTTTCTGTGGCCACCATTAAGAAGGCAGAACTTACCAGACTATAGTGTGCATTGTAGAAGTTGTATTGCCTAATTAAGTTGGTGAAGGAGGGAGAGGTGTGTTTTTAGGTATAAATATACTTGTTATGAAACTAAAGTCGAGTACTAGATCTTAGACATTTTTTCCTCTTTTCAACCTTGAAATTGTGTTCACACTCCATTCAGCCTAGGTGCCAACTCCTCAGTTTTGAGAGACTATTACAAATGCTTCTAGAGTGGCAAAACTTTGTAATGTGGGCGAGTCCAAACAGTGACTACATTACAGTAACTTGGCCATTTGTTTTCACATGCAGTTGTTCATGAGTAAAATTAGTCTCTACTGTTAATTATAAAACTCTTAATGTAGTCTTCAGTTAGCTTTCAAGATAAAATAAATTTTAAGATGCCTTGATTATTTAACTTTGCTAGGAGGGAAAAATTATAACTGTGACAGTTTCAAGTATTTCTATATGTGTAATTTAAACTATGAAATTATTTAAGTCCCACATCCCTCAGTGGTCTTCAAGATCTTGGACATATCCTTAACTATATTGTTTATTGGTACTGTGTATAAGGCTTGACTGGTGATCTAGACAGTCTTATGCCAGTCTCTGAGGAAAACAAAATTGTGCGAGGTCTGAAGTGATATGTCATCTAACTAAAAGGAGATAGTGGAGGGACACTTACAGAGATGGAGAAGAAATAGAAGCTAATGAGACCACTGGGTTTTTGTGAACTTAATTTAATGTGGCAGGTGAAAATATTCTCCAGGGTGAGAAAAGGGATGAGATTTTAGCTTGGACAGAAAGAGAATGTATGTAGTGAAAAGAGGCAAGCTCATCATGAACACAACAGGCATAGTAGTGACACTTGCAATTGGAATCATCTAGAGAAGGAGCAGAAAAGAGGATAGAGAAATTCAGAACATACACAGCAGTTTCTTTTAATGGTGCACCCTGAAAAAGGAAGAGGTTGCTGCCAAGTAGCTGGCTTTTCTTTCAGGCATATTTGTTTCCTTTCCCTGGAAATCTTTCTTTGTGCCTGTGAGTTTCACTGAGAGACTATCTGGGTCTCTTCCTTTAGGTTTGTTTATTTGTGCTTGTCCCATCTGTCCCCCCGGTTGCTTCAGCACTACAGAATTAAAACACAATAACAGCCAGGGCCAGAGCTTTAGATCAGCCACCTGCTTGCATATGTGAAATGAGATACCCTTAGAGGCTTGTTACATAGTGCCTCAGGTAAAAGAATGATGAACATACAGGTAAGGTTGATCAGAAAATGAGCAGCTAAGATCGCATGCTGGAGAAGAACAACATCACAGTCAATTCCTTAGCGTAAGTGGGATTTTAACAGCCTTTATCTTGATTTGATGGTGAAAGTCTGTAAAATGTGGGGATATGAAGTATGTTTTATCTTACCTTTCTAAAATAATGTAAAGTACTCTCCATCCACAGTTACTTTTATGGCTCACTTTGTTTCTTTGGTTGTTCTGATCACATGTCTGATCCATCCTTGGCAGTGAAGTTAACGAAGTTTGTTTTCCAGTAAAACCTGAAATTGCTGTTCCCTCATCATTTAAGTGTGTGTAATCTGTCTCCAGGCCTTCTACTTTGTTTATTCAGTTCTAGACATCTACTAGTTGTCATAGGTGCTGGATTTCCTTATGGGTAGTATAAAACTAATGCCCACTAATTTTCAAAAGCAACTGTCAAGCAACAGGTTTTTTTAGGGCCATGTCATAACCATAACCAAAAAGGAAACTTTACTTCTGCAACTGAAACATTTTTGCATTTACCTTATAGAAGACACTAATGCTGTCAAATTCTGCTTTCATGTAATATAACACACGTTCATCTTTTTCCAGTAATTCTATATTAAAGCTGCAGTGAGAATTGTTAGAAGATGCATGTGCATATATGTGTGTATACTTCTTCCTCATAAACATTTTTAGGATACCACAGCCCTGCTTCTGAGACCAAGTGTTTGAACAATGAAACCTTGATTTCTCCTCCAAGTGTATCTGAAGAAGCCTATGCCAGTAGTTTCCTCTAGGTTGAAAGCATATGGTTTCCATTTTGATTTGTCTTCCAGTACCTTTCAAAATGGAATGGATTAAAAATATTCCAAGTTTGTATATTATTTGCTGAAAATGAAACAATCCTTTCAGCAGTTTTTTTATAAGCTGATACTCATGGTGCAATATGTACTTTCCTTTTTTTTTTTTCTTTAAAATTATAGGCTGGACTTTTATAATAAAACAACTGAGCTATGTCAGTGTCTATATTCTCATAATTAATAAAATGCATATAAAGTATTATTTGCTTCCTTTGATTAATCAGGGATTGTTAGAACTGCTGCTTCTCTTGAGCCTTTAATTTCCTATAGTTAATGTATAGGAATCTATGTAGGGAAATTGCTGCACAGAAGTTTTTGCAGAGCAAAGGGCAAAAAGGTTTGGATATCAGATTGCTGCCGAAAGCATCTATCAAAATGCAGATTTTCAAACTAAATTTCCTGAATGCTTACATTTCTGCCAGTAGTATTCTGTAAACGTCTGAGATAATCATTGGGTCTGTGGGTGAAGCATCTTGGAAAGCATCTGTGGCAAAAAAAAAAACCTAGTTAGCTGGCTGTTTCAGTCCCCTGGCCTCATTAACAACCAGATCAAATTTATTATTTTTAATTTTTCTTGTTTGTTTCTTTATTTTTTTCAGGAAGGAGAGAAGATACAGATCAGTGAGCACCAATAGTTCCAATAGTTAGGCTTTTTTGGGGGGAGGTGACAGAGCAAACTTCGAAAAAGAGGGACCACTCATAAGGTGATCTGTAGTTTTCAACAGGCTAGTCCTCTTAAGGGGCCTCTCCTTTTCTGACATCAAAAGAGACCTCAGTCTGTCTTAAACATTATTTTATTCTAGCAATTAACTCCAGACTCACAAAAGGATGAAGGTGCCATTTTAACTAGGTGTCTATTCCAGTAGAAGCCCTGGCTAATTCACCTAATCTCTATGTAGAGCAAAAAGGAATGTGCCTAATGCAAGACTATCATCTGAGCTAGCTAGTGGAGGGAAACCCTTAACCTATACTTTTCAAATATTTCATTTGCTATAAATACTCTTAATTAGGTCAGAGAGCAAAACTGAGCCTAAATTTTCTGCACTAGTGATGAGAAGGCTTGCTGGATGTTGGGATTTCTTGGGATTCAGTCCATGTAAATATGTTGTGCCTCTTCATGAGACTTTAAAGGGATAGATCAATAGCCCCATAATGTAACTAATAAATTGAGGGCATAAAGAAATTGAATAGCATACCCAATGTCATGATGGGAGGCTATTGAGTAGGTTGAGGAATCTCATTCTAGCCTACTGACGCCTTAAGATGAATGATTATCTTTGCTTTTGATACATCAGCAGCATGAGTCTTCATTGCTTTTATTTTTCCCTTCAGAACTGTCTGATGTGGAACCTGTCTTATCTCTAACCACTGTAGTAACTTAGCTAAACATCGATATTTTTGTGTCCTTCTTGTGCTCTTAGATTCCATTGTGTTTCCAGTAACATACCTGAACATTTCCAAGGATTTGGCTCTTCAGCAGCTGCTGCTGGAATGGGATGTTGTCAAGTTAGCACATGAAGCTGAGCTGGCAATGTCTTTTGAAATACAAGTCCGTCGAACAGATGAAGCTGCTACTGTGTGGACAGTAAGTGTATTTTTTTAAAAAAGCTATACTAGTTATTTACAATATAAGGAAGCTAAAGGAAAATCAACTGTTCAGATGCATATGCAAATAGCTTTGCTGTATAGGTATACAATTTGCAACATAGTATTTACAAAACTGTATGAGTTTACAAAACCTTTATATTTCACTAGGCACCAGACTTGGGTCTAATGTTACATACTGTTTTTGTGCAAAAAAAATACTGGCTCAGGTGAAGAAGTTATTTCCTCCTGTGCAGAATGTAGATATGCCTTGCATACCCTTTTTGAGGGATTGTGGTGGGCAGACTCAGGAGATCTGATTTTAAAGGCTGCTGTTTCCCTTCCAAGGTGGAAGTCCTCTAAGTGGCCTTCCAGAAACATTGCTTCCTTTGCTCCTAAATGCAGTCTTTTCTGTAGCATGATTACTATGCTTTGCTGGGGACTGAGTATAAGTCACAGAATCACAGAATCTGTCATGATGCTGCAGCTCCTCCCACCTTACGAATCAAATGATAGTCTCAGTGTCAGCGAAGGCTTTTTATCCCTGTGCTTAGCTCTGTTACCTCATACCCACCTCTTCCTGTTAAGGAAGGAGTAGTGACATCCTTTTTTTCATAGTCCTGATCCTGCTAGTTTTCCCTAACACCTTAACCAGCCAAATTTTCTGAAGACATGGATTTCACCCAACTCATAGGCTTAGGCCTGCTCACAGTGCTTTCCCCAGTTGGTGAAATCAGTGTCAGAGCTTTTGATGCCAAAGAAAATTTCCTCTCCTTTGGATCTGACAAAATATTCTGGGAACTAAATGCATATTTTAGGGATATTGTAACCTATTATGAGTCATCTATGAAATGCACATGTTAAAACTTAGAATTTGCTATTTGTGTAGAAAGCATATAAAGCAGAGAAGGGCTTATTTTTCTGAAACCGTAAGTCAATAAAAAAAGGTGGGCACTATTAAAAATCACAACTTAGCCTGATTAGCCAAATTGTTAGTATTTTGTCTCTGAGTTTGAAGAACTACATCTGCACTGCAGATGACCTCTCTGTAGTTCAGAAGATTCTGACCACTGTGATACATTTGGTAGGATTTTTAACACCCCAGGAGCAGAACTAAATTTGAAGTCAGAAAGTGGGGCCACATAGCTACAAACAATTAAGTCTTTTTTTTGGAGTATACTTCCAACAAACTTTTACTAACTTTCTGGAAGAAGGGAAGAGGTTTTTGAGTTAGAGGACATACACTGTTCTGTTACTGGTGACAAACACAACAAGGAAATCAGGTATTTTGGATGTCACCACCACCTGGGAATGTATTTGCTTCTGAGTACTTCTGAAGAATGTATACCAATAAATAAACAAGCTGTGTGAGTTTGCTTATACCAAAGCACAGATTGTATCTGTCACTTTCAAAGCAGTGACTGTATTTCTTGGTGCTACAACTGAGAAATTAAATTGTAAACTGATTGCAGAGTTTGTCTCAGACTGGAGGTACTATGAAACTGCAGGTGTTGCTGATGGAAAACAGTAATGGAGAGAAATTTTCTAGCTGTCAGTTTGAGATGGGGTTCTTGTACATCTCATATGAGCAGCATGGATTTATATGCTGAGAATCTCGTACAGTTGCTTTAAGAAGTACTGAAATATATATGGTGCTTTAAAACATATTCAT
The DNA here is from genome assembly GCA_025331215.1 of Actenoides lindsayi. Lineage (NCBI taxonomy): Eukaryota > Metazoa > Chordata > Aves > Coraciiformes > Alcedinidae > Actenoides > Actenoides lindsayi. The sequence continues at coordinate 628 of WTSP01004913.1, read as the reverse complement.
AATTGCAGGTGATTAAGAAATTTTTTGAGCCATTTTTTCCTGCTTCTTACAGGCTTTCATACCAGCTTTGAGTCACACTTGGGGTACATTTTCATCTGTCTGTGTGACTACATGATGCCCTGGTTAGTTTGAGTTGCTGTGCTATGTATAGGTGCGGCTAATTTAGTACCCAGGTGGGCCCTAATAGGTACATGCTGTGAGAAATTTGTAGGATATCCTTTCTGAAAAAGAAGCAGAACATTTTCTGGTTTTTTGCTGTTTGTCTGTGTTTATATAATTCAATATAAAAATGCTTGTGAAATTACAGAGCATTTAGCTCTCAGGATTTTTGAACTCCGTTTTATATTTTAGGCTGTCCTTATTCCGTTACCTTTGTGGAGCTCTAACAGTTTTGGATGTATTCTTTCATGTTTCTTGTATGTGCATATTACAGTGGGCAAGCATTTTGGGGAAATCAGCAGATATTTTCCTACTCTGCCTGTCCTGGTAGTACTGTCCTCAGATGCTGTGCCTCAGAACTACAGTGCATAATTTCTTACTGGTCAGTGCATATTCCTGTAGTAGTTCAGAACAAGGATGTGTAAGCCAGAGCATTGGACAAGGTGCACTTGCAGGCAGCAGCACCTGT
>WTSP01004911.1:7064-103529 GCA_025331215.1 Actenoides lindsayi | reverse complement strand
ATGGGCGAGGGAGAAGGGCAGTGAGGAGGGAGAAACTGAAGGGGAAGGGAAGGTGAAGGAGGGGGAAGGGAAGGGAAGGGAAGGGAAGGGAAGGGAAAAGTGAAATTTATTTACTATTTCCCATCAGGAGGCAGATGTCCAGCAACTTCCTGGGAAGCATGGCCTCAGTACGCATAGCAATTACTTCAGAAGGCAAACACCATAGCCACAAATGTCCCTCCTTCCTCCTTTCCTCCCCCGACTTTACTGCGGAATATGACGCCATATAGTATGGACTATCACTTAGGTCAGTTTAGATCAAGTGTCCCAGCTGTGTCTCCTCCCTGCCACTTGTCTATTTCCAGCCTACTGGCCTTTTGAGTGGTGGATTGAGGAGACAGCCCTGATGCTGCGTGAGCACTGCTCAGCAACAGCCATAATGCTGGTGTGTTATCAACACCATTGTAGCTACAAATGCAAAGCACAGGACTATATGGGTTGCTATAAAAGCAGTTAAGTCCATCCCAGTCAGGCCCTATACATGTATCAAAAGGAGATGTGCTATATTATGTTTAATGCTGTGACCTGTCTTTTTTGTTCACATGTGAGCATTTGGAGAAGACATTTGAAAAAGCACAAAGTGGACATTATATCTGACATATAGCTAGTGAAATATTTATTTTGAAAAATAATAAAAATTTAAAGAAATATGTATTTAAATTTTAATTACAAATGGGATTTAAGTCCTGAAATACGGTAATTTAATCATACTCTACCTCTAGCCAGTAGTTTCTATTGATAAGTTCTCACAGTATTTTACTGCCTACTACCTTCATAGTGGTGTGACTGTTCTTGAAAGTGAGCTGTATTTTCTTCTTTTTTAAAAACCAAAATATTGTTGTCCAAGGTTTAACAAATACATTTTTAACTGAAGAATTACATTCTGACTTGTCTGCTTCAGAGCCCGTGCTTCTAACCATTCTCACATCCTCATTTGGTTTCAGAATGCAGGGAGAATTTTTGCAGTGGTTGTTCCTGAGGAGGGAGAAGGGTTTATATCAGCTCTGCAGAGGCATCCAGCAACCTTCTATTTCTTCCATTTATCAATGTAGATTATCAGTTTAATTACAAAAATCTCTCTCATAATCAATAAGTAAACTAGGGAAATGCTTATTGTAAAATGCACTGGCATTGTTCCTGAAGCTTTGTGTGCATCCAATGTACAGATCTTAAGGTATTCTTATTAATGACACTGTTTGCTTCAGCTAGTAACATGTGGATGATAACTTTCAGGCAGTATAAAACTGTTTTGTGGTCAGATTATCAGTGAACAGTAGTTCATCGAAATTTTTTTCACGATGAGAATCTAAGATATAATATAGTTATTTAATTTGGGTTATATCTATCCTGCTAACCATCTGTTCAACTTTACATTTAACTTACTATTTTAATGAAATCTCAACTGCAGTTTACTCATTCTTGTAAAGGTTTCTTACTGACAATGCTTTATCACAGAATCTTTTACACTATTTGGAAATGTCTTTTTCAACCTTATATCTAAGTAAAAGGTAATTTTTTACGTTAGAACGGTGTTACCCCAAAAATACAGATTTTATCTTTAGTATCTCATTGGGTTTAGTTGCAATTTGGGATGTGTGTAGACTTGCAAGGATATTTTATGGATGTTAGACCTAATAATCCAATCCATGCCAGTCTTCAAACATAAAAATTCATATTTTGTCATATCTCAGAGTTTAAGAATCCAATAAATATGGGTTTAAAGTTAACCAACTACTTTTACATTTAACTGAACTGAAATCTCCAGAAGATGATTTATCTAACTGGGAGATGTTCTTGCAGAGAACTTGGGAGGCAGCATTAATGTGTTACCAACACTCTTGTGGTCACAACTCTAAAACAGCACCATGTGAAATGCTATAGAGAAAATTCGCTTCATCCCAGCTAGAAGTAGTGCAGATGTCTAAGATAAGTCAGATGAATTACATCTGTAAACTGCTAATTTTTCTCCATTGGCTGTTGAGAGAAGTGGACTCTTCTAGGGAATCCTAGAATTACTTGCTGAAATTGAGACTTTTCTGAAAGTCTGAAATTGAGATGAAACCCAGCATTTGTAAATAACTGACCTTAAAAATATAGCCAAAGCCATCAAAGTTTACTGTCTCGGTATCAAAAATGCATGTGCATACATTTTTCTCTCCATTACTTGATGATGTGCTAGTCCTTTATTTGGGAAAAATCGGGAGCTTATTCTTTTTGAGGATGAATTCACCACCACTTGTGCGTCTTACGGTCAAACTGCAAGTGATGGTTCCTGAGCAAATATGTGCAGTGGTTCTGACATGTCCGATAACTCATTTTCAAGTCAATAAAAGAAAACTTTATTGTGAGATAGACAGTCTGCAATAGAGCTATGTTGATTTGTGGATAAAATCCTTAAACAACTTGTGACAATTTCCCCCCTTTATTTCAATGATAAAATTATAAAAGTAGTGTAAGGGCCAGAAAATTCAGTGGTCGGTACAATACAGAGCAAGCTTTTACCAGATCCAGTATTGGACTCTTTCAGATTATATAAGACATTGAATGATCAAGCAGTCATGATAAAGGTGTTTACTCAGTCAGCCAAGGAGCTGAAGAACAGGCTGCCTTCTTCCCTCTGTTTTCCATGTGAAATTCTCTGTCGTGATTATATGCCAGCTCTTGTCAGATGACTGGCCCTAGACCCAGTTGTTCTTTATGTACTGTTTTCAAGTAATATAGTAAAGAAGCAATCTCCTCGATTTGTTAATTTGTACATTGCTTGAAGTCTATCTAGTTCTTTTCCATCTGCTCTGCAATCTGCTGCTGTTATTACATTATGCGGGAAGCCAACCAAATCCTCAGACCAGCTCCTGAGTTATCACGCCACATTTTCCTTCCATTTCTTCTCAAAGGTGTCTGTGAGCATGGTAGATCATTGTTTCTTAATAACTCCAACAGTTTCTATACCCCAGTCTGGTTTTGTAGACTGTAGCAAGACTGATAAGCACCAGTAAGCTTCAAGAGATACGAAACCAAACATACACAACAGAAACATATTTCCTGTTCTTTTGCAACTATAAGTGGCTTTGAAGTATAACTTTTTCTCATATGGGAGTTTCCTAATTCATTTTGACTTATCAACAGAGTATTGTTTATGTGTATGCAGACTGTAGAACATGGATAATGTTTTAGCGCAAACCATTTGCAGAGGAAGTTGCTTCAGAAGGTTCTTATTTAGGGCTCATTTGTGTCTATATCAAATTGTAGTATCCAATTTCCATCTGAATAAAACTCTTGGGGTTTTGGGATGAATTATTGTTCCTGCGAACATGGTTCCTGGAAAAGCCTAGTAAGGCTGGCATGCTAATACCATTTTTGGTATTCACAAGACCCCTGTGAGATTATTTGTGCCATTGCATACTGATGTTCTGGGCTGATATATGCTCACAACTCCTTGAACAAATGGCAGTTTCCATTTCCTTTTTTCTGCCTAATACAGCAAAGTATCTGTAACCAGCTATAAGCACTAAAATAACATTATGGAAAGTTTGGAGCTATTCCTTTGAAATTAAGATTTTATCTCAGTGTCTTTCAAAGAAGGAATCACCTCTCTGTTTTGCGTCTTGCAGAGAGACTTGCTCTACAATGCCAAGATTCTAGACAGTTGTATGTTTGCAAAATGAGTTACAAATTATAGCTGAATCTAAACACTTTTCCTAAAAACCTTTGAGGATTGTGACCACATCAGTTCCATTCTGGGCTCTGACCTTTCTTCCTTTTCAAGTACTTTGTACTTGAAATATATTTCTGTGTATATTCATCTTGTCATTTCTCTTCACTTTGTCAATCCAGTTTCCCAGTTCTCCTACTCTTCTTCCCACTTTTAAGTACTTTTTAAATATTCTGCTTCCCCTATTGCTCATGATTTTCTCTGCTTTCGGCTGATTGATGGTCTCCCTGTGACCCTTGTCAAATTCAGCTCTCAGTAAGTTGGCATGCTGAGGGATCCCAGCACCCACTGGTGGAAGCCATGGAGTAAGTGTGGGAGCCATTAGTGTTCATGAAGAAGTAATTGAGCAGATTCTCCAGGGGCCTTTGTTTCACTTTTTCTGGACTTAGCCTATATACAACACAAAGATTCTGTAGGAAACAGAGTTTATATTTTAATTTAACTTTACTCTTTGCATTTTGGCTTGTTCTGTCTCCCAATGTCAGAAAAAAATTAACTTACATTCTCCATAAGCAATAGATGCCTGTGCATACGGTTAACTTTTGTATTATTTGTATTAATATAAAATACTTACACTTGTCTTATTTTGTGGAAGATATTTAACAAATACTGAACTACATAATGAAGTGGAGTTAAAAATGAAGTGCTGCCTTCCTTCTTCAAACTGTTCAGAATGACGTATAGTAACATATACTTTATTTTATTGAACTCTAATGACAGGATAGGAAGAGGAAAACCTTGTCTGTTTGTACAGAAGTATTCTGTGTGAAATCTTTGTCTGCTTTAGCACTGTGTCAAATTAATGAAATCTTGGCATAATTGAAAGAGATCACTTGAACTAGAAATCCAGAGCAGTCACTTGTTAAGTGCACTCGTTCCCTTGTGCCATTTTAAATTTTGTTCAGACATTTAAGCAATGTTAGCTTAGATTTTTATAGAGTATTTAGGTTTAAATAAATATAACTTAAAATTTAAAAAATCTTGAATCATAAATAAGGCCCTGAGTGATCTGTTGTACTGCCAGTTAGCCCTGTTTAGTATGAGAGGTTGAACAAGTTCATCCCATGATCAACATAAGTTTTTTCTATTATTTTACCTGCTTTATTTATTACTAATTTCTAATTTGATGGATCTGTCAATCATCTGATACTTAAGAAATCTTCATCTTATTTTCAGACTTCCATGAAGCCCAATCTCCTTTCTCGTCATTCAGCAAACATCCCACAGGCTTCAAGGAAGGTATAACTTAGTCACTCTTCCTTTTTGAGGAAATTTATGCTTCTACAAAGCAAAGTAGCAGGACTCTGCCCCACCATCCATCCATCCATCCATCCATCCATCCATCCATCCATCCATCCATCCATCCATCCATCCAGTCTCAGATGATAGCCTTGTTCCTGACTCATTCATTTCAAATATTACTTGTCTTCACAGAGAGTAATTTAAAAAAATACTTTAAAAATCATCTTAGTTGAATAACCTGTTCTACAACCTTGATGCTTCTGTAGTATTTTTTACAATTTCAACAATCATGATACAAAGTCCCAGATTGGTTTGGATAATTTAAAATAGTCATTATGTACCTACACAATCACTGTCTCACAACTTTGCTCACATACTGTGGACTTGATTCATAAGAAAATGTGAGAATTTTCTTGTGAAACAATAATATTTAAATAGAACTCAGAAAATTGGCAAATCATTTTTTATACTACTTAGATGTAATTAAGCTCCAATTACCTTACTGTTGAAAGATGAATATTTTCATATCTGTAGTTAAATTTTGAATCCTCTAAAGCAATATCTGACCTTATTCTGTATTGTAGTTTGAGGTAGAAGTACATTCTTCTGAAAGAAAAAATTTGCACAATAAATGGTAATCTAAAGTGATTTGGACATGAAACATGTTTTCAGTCTCCTAAGAATTTTTGCAGATTAGAAGTATTTCCTGTCCCAAACCAACAAAAGAAATTAAGATACTGAAAATGCTTATGATATGCAGATTTGGAAAGAGAGCTGTAATAATCATAGAAACAGGTTAAAAAAAAAAAAAGAAGCTAAATATTTCTAAGTAATGTAATTTTAAAATCAAACCACGAGATTATTTTCAATTTGAACTGATGAGTTTTTTGTATTTTGTAAATTTGTTCATATTTTCATATTTTTATTCCCCCCCCAATCTATTAAAAGCAATATGTTTCAAGATTGCAAACTTTGCATGACCTGCCATTTTATAATAATAGTAAAATACTCTTGACTATTTTCTACTCCTGATAACTTTGAAGAAAAAGACAGAGGTACCATAAGCACTGACAGTACAAGCACACAAGCCAGAACAAATACCTTCATATCTTACATAAAAGGTAATGTGAATGGATTTGAAATTGTCATTTAAAGCCTGTGTGTCAGGGAAATAACCTTCTGTCCTATAAAGGTTGTCTTCTCTGCTTCAGGTACTCTGACATGTCTCTGCAGCAAAACTCTGAAAACAAAAATGTCAAAATTAAAAATTACCACACTGTACTGATACTGTACAAAAAAAAGGAATCATTTTAGCCTATGTAGCAGCAATTACACTCCTCCACCACATGTTTACATACTTTGATGCAAATTGTAAATAAGTCATATGTCAGTCATCTCCACTGCTTTAAAAATGGGCAGCCATATGCAGGTCACATTCATCTGTATTTCCAATTCCTTGTCAAATTCAGACTCCATCCAAGAGGTTCAAATACTGGTCCAGCATTTGCTGTAGTGAAGCATCTCACCTCATTCCAGACACAAATATATAGGCTTTTGCCATGTCTTCCAGTTTTCTGGAAAGCACCAGAAGTCCCCTGGTCCATGCTGAAAGGACAGTCCTTTAACCACTTGTCATTCAGCTACAGGAAATCAGCAGTCCTGAAGATAAAATGTTGAAAGAAGGCACGTGCTCCTTGCTTCACCCCGTCACTACAGTAAACCCTTGAAATTCAAACCAACATTAGTCTTTATAAAGCCTTAAAATGTTATACTTAAATAAGGGAAAAAAATACTTTGTTGATAATAAATTATTTTTTAAAAGTATACTCATAAGAAATGTTCAGAAGTTTACATTATGGGCTTACAGTTTTTTTAGAGCCAGCTCAAAATCTTTTCAGTTATGATTGCTGAGAACCTGTCAGCAGAGATTCTGTGCCATCATTTCTTTGTTCCCTCAATTCCAATTCATTAATATATGACATGATGTTTGCAGCTTTCTGGCATTTAATTAATTTAATTTAATAAAAAATCTGTTTATCATTGGTTCAGGGAAGTTCAATGAGTTAAAGAGTGATTAATACATAAGGTTGCATTATCTACCAATACTTACGAGTTTCTATTAATATTTGCTAAAATATATTTCTGCTTTCACTTTCCCCGTTGGGCTGCTACTTACAAGCAGAGTCCATTCAGTGTTTTGTACCAACTGCAAATTGCTCTGATTTCCTCTTTCTGAATAGGAATAATACTGCAGTTAATAGTCTCTGCAGCATTATAATAATGCATTTAAACTCCTCTGCCATCCCTAAACTGATAAGAATAGAAAGTAAAAAGTTTTTGCTGGAATTCACAGAAGTTTTAAATGTTATCAAACCACTAGGTCAAAGAGGTAAATTTCAACTAGATCATTTAATTTTATTTATATTCTGGGAATTATATCAGCACTTTTCTTTTTTTTTCCCCTTTTTTCTTTCTTTTTTTTTTTAATGAATAATTTTTTCCTTGAAATTTTCAGTTCTGAGAATATTGCTGCACATCTGTCTTTATCCCTTCTTAGCTGTACTGAAGTGTCAACACTGAGAATAGATATATGCAAGCCGTGTCCCATTCTGAAGAGTTCAGCCACTGCAGTATCATTCAAACCCATTCTCACCAGTATCTCGCCAAGTTTTAGAACAGAGCAAGTAGTTATTTAAAAGAAAATGTTTTAGTCTGCCTCTCTCTTGCTAAATTACTCGCTTAATTTTACCTTGTCAAACATATTGCCTGTTACATTCCTTCATTTCTGTTAACGTTATTTTCAAATTTTAGTAGCTATTTTTTAAATGTCACTTGCCAAACAAATTATCTGCATTTTAAGATAAGCAAGCCTATATTTAAGCCAATGTTAAATAAATAAAAAAAAAAGCAACAAACCAAACAAGCCCAGTTTACAACATTTTTCTAAAATTTAGAAACCCCGAGCATACATTTTTCTTCAGTGTACATGTGTATAATGCAGCTTGCTGTTCAGAAGCTTGTTGAAAATCAGTGCTCATTCTCCTTCTCAGGATGTGTACAGCAAGGACTGAGACTGCAAACTTGCATGTCTGCAGAGTATATTAAGAGTACGATGAGTCAAGATCCTCTTTGAACCCTCTAAATGGATATGCCCAAGGCCTCTTACCCTGTTTGTCCCCTTGGGCACCTGTGCTGGCATTTTGGACCTTTTTACTGTAGAACTTTTTTTGATGTCACAGAATATAGGCAAATGGAGTGAATCAAAGAAGGCAGGTAACGTACCAGGTCTTACTATAGTCTTGTGGATTAGCTGTGGAATTTTACTAGCCTATTAAAAGACGTGCTAAAAAGTGACATGGTTCCCTTAACTTGTTTGATTGTCCTCTAAAACAATTTTCAATAAACAATTCACTTCACAGTAAGTAAATATCTTAATTTTCTCCTGTAGTAACAAACAGACATGTAAGAGGCACCTCTTTATTTCATTGCTTCAGAAAAATGACTTATGTGGTGGTTATAGTGTTTAAGAGGAAACATAAAAAGCTACAGTGCTTGTGCCTGTGCAACTGTGTGTTGGATATTTATGTGAGCATTCATCTATTAGCACAATAGCATCAGAGGTGTTTTAGGCAACCTGTCCTTGGCTGAGTAGCATAAACTTTATTTGCTGGAGAAAAATGATAAATGAACTCTGAAGCCTTTGGGTTTTTTTGTCTGACTGAACAGAATGTGTATGTGATGCTACACATTGCACAAGAATAGCAGAAATCCTGGAAAAAATGGAAAAGATATCTCGTGGATATAATAGATGTGAAAAATCGGTTTGTTGAATTCTTTTGTCAGGCACCTTTTATGCTTTTTTCCCAGTCTATCCTGACCATAGGAAGTGCTTTGTAGTGGAGTCTCTAAGGATAATACAGCATTTTCATCAAAGCACTTACGTAACGATGGAGAAAGTTGTTCATCTGAGAGTGGAGAAATCTGGGTTCAATTCCCAACTCATCCACTGGTTATCTCTGATTTTATTCATGGCATTTAAGGTTTGTTATTAAAAAAAAAGTCTATGTAGCAAATTCTGTCATTTAAACTCACTGGGAATATGAGCCAGCTCTCACCAAATTTTACCAAAGCTTCCCAAGAAGGATATATTCCTTCCACAGTGGAGGTCCTTAATGCTTTTGAAATTGCAGATCCCTAAGATGCAGAGTCTGAAATCCCCTGCGAGTAGCTCTGCCATTATGAGTTACCTGTTGCAAATCCTTTAGAGGTAAGCTGTTGGCCCTGAGTGATGGCATATGTGAACAAATTCTAAAATTAATGTCCTGCTCTGAATTGCTGTTGAATCCATTGACTAGGGAGACAGCCTAGGCAGACTAGCATCATTAGGCTAGGCAACAGTTAATTTGTATGAATACCACTTGGTTCCTGAAGAGAAGTCCAGAATCCATTTGGCATCAAATGCTTGAGGGTTGTTGGCATAGGTTCCACAAAAAAATGCACAGGGAACAAGACACTCCTACAATTTGCAATAAAGAAGCTGTATTAGGGGCAAGAATATATTATAAATCCTATCCCAACTTGATTGAAGCACCTTAATTAGGACTGTACTTGTGATCTAATCCATACTCCTATCCTGACCAGCGGCATCCATTCCACTTCTCTAAAAGCGGAGGAAAGGGAATGTCTGTCTTATATATGTGAAAGATGATACTTGTACAAGACATGGAATATACAGCTTACGCCTCACCTAAAGAAGGCTGAAACACACATCTCTCACCCTCTTGGAGAGTGCCATATACACAGAACCCCTACTGTCCTAGTAGGAGTTTGACATCACCCTTCATTTTCTTATTGAGGGTGACAGTGAGATGCAATTCTCTAACTTTGAAAGGTGTTGAACCAGAGTCCCTTGGAACAAGGGTTGGATCTTATGTGTTCCCTGTCATTTAAATTATGTGCATACACCTCTTCTATATTAACAAACAGAAGTGCCATTCCTGCATTTTTCAATAGGCCTTGTCTTACAAGCAAGCTTGCAAAACACTTCACAGGTGGAGCTCTGCTAGCAAACCAAGTGGAGGAAGAAACACCTTATGGATACCAGTCAATATAGGATGTTAGCTAGAGGCCAAATGACTTATTCCTTTGGATGTAGAGTGAGCAGCTCCTGTACATGCCTAGCAGCAGAACTTCAAACGGCTTGGGAGCTTTAAAAACCAAATCCCCAGAGTAAGTTAGGGAGCTCTCAGGCCTGTAGACCGGTGAGTAGAAGGTTTTCAGAATCACAGTTCTGTTGCCTGATTTAAAAAAAAAAACCAACAAATGTGTATAAATAACTTACCAACTAGCAATGCCCAGTTACAGCATCAGTCCATCAGTCTCAGGTGTTCTGCACTGTGCCATGGATCTGTCTTGCTACGGCCAAGCCATTTTTTCATTCTAGTTTTGTTGTGTTTTGGTGATTAGCCTGCTGAGCCTCTTGGGGCTGTTACCTCTTCAATGTCTTGTCAAGCAAAATTCATGGTTCAGTGCCTCTTAATTCTCTCTGTGCTGGTATCATAGAAAAAGTTTCATCTGTACTTCTAAAGCATGCACTGGGGATGGTTTGGGACTGTACAACTAGCTATTGTGCTCTCTGTACTGTTTGTAGGTAGCTATGCATGATGCCATTTAAAAGACAACAGGTCTTGTTTGTGCATTTTCCAGTTCCCTGTGGCTCTGACTTCAGTTCCTAGCAGTAGAACAGCTTTTCAGCTGAGCAAAGTGCTACCAAGCATCTCATTTGCAATTGTCGTTTTAGTCTTCTATGTATGTTTTCAGTTACTCTGACACTCTTTGCCTCTGCTAAATTAAGAGTAATGGAAGCTTGTGGTGCCACATCTAAACACATAATTCTTTTCAGCCTGTGTGAACTCCCATGCTGTCACTTGTTGGTCATTGTCAAGGCATTTCACTTTGTCAGATGCACCAAGGAAGATAAGTTCCATATAGATAATATGCTGTTTAGGGGGGATGCCTGATACTAAAACCACCTCAAAAAAGCCTGTATCAGACCACAAAACATGTATAGACTTTTTGTCACTCAACATAAAAGATATGTCGACCTCCCCTCCTTTTTGAAGAGCCTCAATTTACCAGCCTCTATGGGTGCAGTTCTTGTAGACTCTGTACAGAACAACCCCGGTGTGCTATGTGCCAGCCCAGCACTGTAAATACTCTAGTGCGTGTAAAGAGCCAGATGAAGTGTAATTAAGATGTATCAAGGTAAAACCTCCGCAAATTGTCTATGCTCTCATTGCAGTCCATGGAGAGCTAGGGTTCGGTTCAGATGTTTCTGGGTTGTAAGACTTGTCACAGACCTTAAAGAGATCCAGGTCTGTTTGGATTATTATCTGGGGACCAGGATATGACACAGCACCTGGAATTATTTAGTCACATAGGTTTAGCAATGCCTTTTAATATTTGAACATACTGTTTTGACATGCTAGCCACGCTGCAGTAACATAAGGCAAGCAAATCCTTCACCCAGCATGCCTACGGTAGCATAAGGATGAATTATGCCCTAATCTACATTTACTATTCTGACTAGGCTTCTTTAAGAGTTTGAATTCCTGTCTTACACTCAAATTTAAGTGTCTAAATTCAAGCTATAGCCCAGTTTTAGATTCCTGTGATGGTCAAGAAAACACCATCTCGGCACTGAGTTTCAGCCATGACTTTTTATTCCAGTCCCTAGGACAATGTTGGTAGCACCACAGTGGCTTGTGTATCTTTATATAACTTAAAATTAAAAATGTTGCATTTGCCTTTGGACTGTTCATAATTATGGCAGCTGCTAAAGTGTCATCCTTCTTTGAAAAATGCTCTGGTATCTTTCTTTGAACAATTTCTCTGGGCTAGTGCTGTTGTTTCTCTCTTTGTTCTGTGCACATTCCTCTGCTGACTTCATAAAGGTGATCAAATATATTGAGCTCATACCTCTTTTTACTGACTCACTGTTATTAAGTTACCTTTTGTAACAACATGGATATAGGCAGCACCTTATGATGGAGTTTTTTTGATTCAGTGTAACTTAGAACTATGAGATTCAAGTCTCTTTTGTCTTGTTTTGTCCTGTTCTGTCAAAATCGTCTTCTACGTTCCATAGGCTTTGGCCTGCAAAGAGCAATTTTCCTGGCTTTGCATCTTTCAGTTTTATTGTCAAAGGTTAATAGTGGGTTTGTCCCAAATCCAGGTTGCAAACTTGTTCTTTATCTATAACTTTTACAAGTATTGGCTCCTCAGCCTTTAATTATTTACACTTATCCTGTCGGTTTCTGAAGGGCTTTTTACTCTGTTATAAGCTTTAACTGCTGTGTTTTTCCACTCAGTGTTTTCTTAGATTGTGCTATTCATGCAATATGAATGTACCTTGCTACAGAATGCAAGTATGGCACAAGAAAGAGAAACCTTTTGACAAGCTATAGTAAATCTGCACTGAACATGACAGTTAACTGGAACCCAACAGCTCTTAGGCCTTCTGCAAGGAGCAGACATGGGTCCTAGCCAGGAAGCAGAGTAACCAATTACTGAAAACTGCCCTAATCAGTAGCTAAAACTAGAAAAAAGATGGGGATTTTTCCACAGTAGAATTAATTTTACATTTGGTACTGTTAAAATATGTATCCTGGTAACATCATCAGGCAAGCACGTTTTTTTTTGAAAAGGTCAACTACTCTCATGTATATTTAAACTAAAACCTGAAAATTAAAAATGGAGGTTTTTTCATTTTTAGTCACCAAAAATCAATATTGGAAAAAAATCCAATTCTCTTAGTGTTTTGAAATGAAAATAAGACTGCAGAGAGCATGACAGACAAAGGATGTAATGCTAATAGTTAATAAAATAGTTAATAAAACAGCAGTGTATTTCCGTACTGTTTCTAATATGATAATGGCAGTGCTAAAAATATTTTCCCCATTCCATAAAAAGTTGTAGCTGTATTTTAATCAGTAAATGCACTTAAAATATGAACAGATTATGTTCTTAAGAGTTTTTTTATTAATATGCTTTTTTAACTCTAACTGAAGGTCTGTCGATTTGCATATTTAATTTAGGCATTAGTTACTTATAGACTACAATGCACAATTTATACTATGCTTCTTGGATGCTTGCATGTTTCAATTGTTCATGTTTCAAATTACAAAAAGGACTGTTAGGATGATCTGATGCTTTCAAGGCCTTTCTATGTATTTAAGTATTGTATCCAGGTCATCTGACCTTGTTATAAGCCTCCAGGTACTTTTAACATTTGTTAAAACAAGTGACTACATGTAGAATTTTGATTTCCATTTAAAAAAAATAGCTTATGTCTGGTTTGATATCTGTTCTACTTGATAATACCTGCATGCAGTGATCAGTGACCTCTCAGCCTTTTTGGATAACTTATCTTGTGTACATCAGCCTGCCCTGGGTGGCTGTGGCAGGTCTATGATATGTGATGGGGCTATAGGAGTTACCCAAGTGGCCCATTTTTCAGGAGTCTTGTCCAAGTGTTCATTTGGTTTCTGTACACCTGTAATCATGTATAATGCATATGAGAATGTATAATGCATATGAGAAATGGGAATAAAAAAGGTGAGAAATCTGGGGTTTGTGTGTGTGTTTCGCACTGATGACAAGAATAAAGTTTGATTTTGGGGGCCACTCCTTACAGCTGACATTTATTTTTGTGCCTTCTTTGTTAGAGGCACCTTCTTAAGGAATGCAAACTTGATAATTTTTCACCTTCACAGATGCTACAGGAACAGCATACCCAAGATGCAGGAAAAAAAGGGAATTGCAAGTGTTTCCCAGTTATTAAGAGGATGGGAAAATGTATGGGGGGGGGTGGTGGTGGTGGTTGTTCTTGCGTGTTCTCACAGTCTTCCCTAGGTATCTGCTGTTGCCCTCTCTGGAGGCAGTGTGTTGGAACAGGGAGATTTTAGGGTGACCAGTGTAGCTGTTGTTACATCCTTATTTACAGCCAGGTATCTTGAAAACAAAGATATCACTTAGGAAGTTAAAATATAATTGCTATCCTTATTCAGTGTGCTAGCTCTTGAGGAGCTCTCAATCACTGTAAAAGGCCTTTAACAAATGTTATGGTATATTAAAAGCTATAATTTTTTCACAAAGGTTTTAATCCAGCACAAACAACTTTGTCTGCTTACTTGTCCTTATAGTGTCTTGATGTACCTGAAAGTAGAGGTCAAATTATTGCATGAGGTTTTAAATCCTGGTCAAATTATTGCATGATGTTTTAAATCCTATCTGTTCCATTATTTAAGCAGAATGAAGATGCTTCTTTTGGTTTTAAGTAAAATATATCTATGAAAACACGTTGTATAACTCAAGAAACATTGTTATCTCACTGAAATCCTGCAAAGCTTACACAGCTGTGTTAAGAAAACATGTCGCTGTATAACTGGTGAAGTCAAGTGCTTCAATTATCTTTTTTAAGAGAATGGAAAGATTTTAATTTTTCTTCATATTTTTCCAAGTCACCTATTCCAAGAATGTTGCAATTCCATTTGCACAGAGAAAAAGGTAAAAGTGTAAAATAGTTTATATTTCCAGAAGCCTTACATAATCCTAGAGCCTTTGCCTATCATTATTTTAGCATCTTCAAAAGAGACATGGGCTGTAAAATCAGATTTCACATTTCTATTTCTAACTGGAATTGACCCCACTCTGGTTCAGTTCTATGTCAAGACTCAAAAGTCTTTGCTACAAAAGTAGCAAAAAAGTTATTATGAAAGAAATGGAAAATCTTTAACAGCCAATTACAAATTTTGTCACTAAATCAAGTTCTTTATAACTGCATTAAGCAAACATGTATCTTACAGTCTGTGTTCTTGTTTCCACAGTGCATACATTATAACAGACTTCATGGGCATCAGGAATGAAAATTTTATGAAGGTAGCTGCAGTTGGGACTTGGATGGGAGATTTTGTCACAGCATGGATGGTAAGAAACATAATATTATGTTTTAAAAGAAAAAGAATATGTTTGTTGGTTTCAAGGGAAAGAGAAGAGAGGAAGAGAGAAAACTCAATTTCTTGAAGTATTCAAGTATTTCAACCCAGACAAGTAAAAAGTTAGCAAAGTAGGTTAATGTCAGAGTATTTAATTACCTGGGACTCCAAAAGAGTTTCAGTTAAAATCTATCAGTGCAGTATTTAATTTCTTCTGTTGAGAATGGGAATTTTGCCATTGATTTCTGTGAGGACAGCATGGTGGCCCTTCTCTGCTATGAAATAACATCATGACTTGCTATCTCATGAAACAGTGAGTAATAGCTAGAGATAAACAAATCTAATGAGAAAGATTTTAAAAAAAGAAGAAAAATTAACCACAATCATGTGGTTAGAGCAATGGAGCGATGGAGATGGGAGAAAAAGCAAAGGCAGTCACATCCCAGAATTTGAAGGTAGTCCGTTTGATGGGAAACTGTCAGATTAAGTTTGTCTCTAATTTAGGATCTAAAAAAATAAAGTTTTCACTTGGATTATAATTGTTATAAAGATTCTCTCCTGAAATATGGGCAAGCCAGAGATGAGCTTAGTGAAAAAGAACCAGAAAATGACAACTAACTGGGAACAAAATGAAGCATATGCACGTGTTTTTATTGTTCAGGAAAAACATTTCTTAAAATACAAAGTCATAAAAAGTTAATTCCTTTTTTTGCTATGATTTGTTTTTTATGAGTAGTATAGGTAAGAATTTTTTAACAATTATAATTGTGACATTAATTTAAATTGATGAAGGATTTTTAAGCTTGCAGAATTGGTTTTAATTCTTTTTTTTTTTTTTTTTCCTAATGACTAATTGATACCTCTGATTGCCTACTCAAAAGAATCAATGTAATTTTAGAGGAATTAATTAGCATTGGGAAGATCGCCTGATGGTGAATGTTTATCATGTATCGCATAAACATCACACAGATGAAAAAGATCTGAGTGCTGTATGTAGCTACTGACTGCAATAATCTCTGACATAAGTAAAGAAACAAGCCAAGGCAGATAAATTTTAGGACTGTGGTGTGTGTTATGAGGTAACACTATAGGAACAGTTTCAGGCAGGAGTGACTGTAAGATGCTAAGACTATATAAAACTGTAAAACAGTCTTAGAAGGGTCATCTGAGTTTCTGTAGATTTATCCATCCTCCACATATTTGGAACATGTCATACAACAGATAGAAGAAAAAAAGATGCATCAAGGATTTTTTCAGCATACTGTTCAGTATGTGTCACTGGTTTGTCCAAGACAAACGCTTTGTGAAATGGTGGCCATGAAGAGCAAGTACAGAGCAAATCTTCTGTACCTACATTATAGTAAGGAATTTCAGAATTGATGTATTGGCTGATGTTGACAATTAATGTGGATTTCTTGTGAATCAGTAATAGAATTCATGGCTACTTCTGAATACCTTTAGCTTGACTCTTTTTTTATGGGCTTTCACAGCTTTATCCCCCACTGGAAGGAAAGATGATGTGTAAAATAAACTGATTTGAGAGGGGTCATGTTCATCATACATGTGTGACCTAGAGCTCCAATGATAGATTATGTACAAGTTGCACTACATTAGGTAACGTTCATTTTTTTCAGTCCCCCTTTTCTCATTTCCTTGAAAAAAATTGTTACATGTACATGCAACCCTTTATAAAGTATGGAAATGGCTGGATACAAGAGGCATGTGAATCCAGATCCTTTTCTGTGTACCCAACCCCTTTCAGGTCCTTTTAGCAACAGAGGCTCAATTGGATTGTATCACAGGGTGTTCCAGTGGTGGAAGAATGGGAGAGAGACTGGGAGAGGCTGCAGAGGCAGTTTGGAAGGGAGAGGCTGTTTGTAAACTAAGGTGGTTCTGTTAGCTTTCAGGAAGAGCAGAGGGCATGGGATTGGAGGATCAATGTGTTTTAGGACATGCTTTGATTGCACAAAGAGAATTAAGAGATGTGGTGACTGGTATTTAGATCTTCAGAGTAAAAGATAATAGTGAGATTGCTTCTGCAGTGCAGATCTCCAGGGAAAATGTATGAATCAGTCAATGGAAATTAAGAGTGTTTGAGGGCAGCTAAACCTGGGAACATCAGAAAAAACTACAATGTCAGGCAGAGAGGTGCTAGTAACAGAGGAGAGTGCCCACGTACACTGGTGCATGTGCATGTACATTGGTGCAAGCCTCCCCCACAGCCTAATATTACCAGTCTTATCCTATATGAACAGAAATTACCATGTTATCATATTTGAATTTGCTTGACTGCATGTTACGGCCAGCATGGAATTGATATCAAAGTGGCATGAGTCTTCTGTGGAATTATTATATTTTATGAAGGTCTCAAATCCTGTTTGGAAACAGGATATTAAAAACAAACCTGTAAAGGAACCTTTGCTCATCTTCCTATTCATATGAATGTTTATATTTTCTAATGTTTAAAAAGTTTCTGTAAAAAAGCCACCAATCCTTACACTGCAAAGGAGAAGATGAAAAAGCAGATGTAACCTTCACTTCAGTGTATTTGAACCATATTGAAATTAAGATCTTATTTCCTATTTAATTGGAAACTTTGAAAATAAGCAGGAATAAAGCAGAACAGATGGGATTCCATTTTAAAAATGAGTAATCAATAAACAATAATATTGCCCTAGTACAGCAAGGAGAAGCTTATTAAATCAGGAAACTAATTGAAATGGCAAAGTATATTTTGGATTGCTGTTTGTTTTGGATTTAAAAGGCAGAAGTGAGCCTTGCCCCTCAACACTACCTAGCTCACTGACTGGTTTGGTGACAGGGTCTGATTCAAGTGCTAATAAAATCAGCAATATTATTATTTCCGTTGTGTGTAATAAGAATGGGGCTATGTTATGTGTGCACAGGAGCTTCTCCTTTGTACCCCTGGACACGAACTTCCGCTACTAATAATCTTGTTTGCTGAAATCTGTAGTTAGTGTTAGATGTTCTAAGTCTCTGAAGAAGGGAATGGGTTCAATAAACTAGGTGTCTTTGCACTTTTTCATCTTTGAAACCAGGGAAGTATATTCTGCACCTGCTTTGACATGCTCTCCTGCTCTCATAAAATGTGCATTCAGTGCTCCTGGAGAGGGCTTTTGAGGCAGACGCCACAGGATTTGGCACAGTGGGATAGCTTTGAAAAAAAAGGTTGGATTCCACCCAGAGAAGCCTATAAACTAGCAATTATGGCCACCTTCTGGGAGAGTGTGAGCAGGCAGAGAAGGAGCTGATTCCAGGACAGAATCTCTGATGATTAGAGTCGGGTGGCTGCCTACCCCACTCTGTAAAAATGAGCAACCTGCTGCAGCTGTGTTTTTGTGAGGGATGAAGTCCTGAGCATGTGTGGTAAGGCATGTTCAGAGTATACTTGAGTGGATGGCATTGAACATTGACACAGAGAACAGAGTACAACCAGGGCGTCCTCTGTTTTTTACAGCCTCCTGATGGAGTGGAACAGATTGCTTTCCTCCTTCTTTCCAGTCATTGTTGGCTTTTAGACTGACAAAACTGTTGTTCTCCACTTTGGGTGATGGCTTTTTGAGAACTCCAAAGATTACATATTGGCCCTGCAGTATGAATAATACTTGTACCGCATTGAGAAATTTCCTTACCAACTGCCATTGACATTTACATTAAAGACATATCCCTGCCTACAAGCCCTACATATGTGTGAAAGAGACTAAACAGTAGAAGTTTGTTATTTCTTCCTTAGACCTTGCTTACTAGGATTATCAGAAGTTGAATCAGTCAACTTCAGCCAGAGGCTGGCACTAATCTCTGTGAGTGTACTAGAGACTGATCTTTTTGCGAAGGGATCCTGTTCCCATTTACCTTCCTTCTGGAAGGTAATGTGAGATTCTTTTTTCTCTCATTAATTGGTAGAGAGAATTGAAAAAGTTTGAGAGCAGAGAATCTACTGGCTCACATCACCAGAAAGAATGATAAACTCAAGGGGCGGTTTTGTTTCTTATTCATCAAACTAGTGTTTATCAAATCTGTACTGGCATGTTCTTTTCAACAAGGAGAAGCCAAGACTTCTTTCAGCACTGTGCTTTAGCACAGTGCTTGGCATGATGTCTTAAGAGTGTAAGCTGCATCATTGTCACAGTTCCTGGCTGTTCTTTCTGACACCTTCAGTTGACTTCAAGTTGACTCTTCCCTCACTTGGGACCATGAAGAGTACCAGAACCATTTCTGTCTTTCATCATTTTAGCACAGGAATTAGTAAGAAGTTAGGAAGTAGTACTTTTAGTGTAGTTTGGATGGAAGGGTAATAGGTCACCACTTGACCCACTATCCATGACTGACACAGACACACCCTATCCACTTGGATGGTTATGGAGGTAGAGACTTTTTACCTAAGACTTCTTGTCAGGACATAGAATTGGGATTTTTAAAAGGTTATTACTGAGGGATGAATCAAGAACTACCTTTCCTTGTTAGTGGAACTGGATGACCCCCATATACACAAGTTGCCTTGGCTTCTGTGAAGTTTCTCGGGCAAAAGAATTACATCATCAGGTGATCAGGCCCACACATCATGACATTTAACTTGTGGTGGAATGCTACTCTCCTTGATAAAGATTATTTCCTCTTTTGAGAGAAGGATTTTCTGTTCTCTGAGATTTCCACTGCTAGCTGAAAAAGCTCCAGGAAATTTATTTTTCTGGACAAATGGACCAGGTTTTCAGTCTTACAATTCCAGAGAACAAATCTTGCACCATTATATAGTCACACCTTTATGTAATCTGGTCTTAATAGTTGTGAAAGAAATAGATTTTGTTCTGTTCTTCTCATTCACATTTCTCTATTAGGTATTTTTTACCTTCATCCTCTGGTGAAGGAGGCTTCTGTATTTTCCCATTTTATGCGACTAACATGTCTTATGTGGCTGATCACAGTGTAGCTAGGAAAGGGGCCTGTGGATGGTTCATAAAGGACGCTCTAGAGAGCTAAAACTTGTCCACGTGATCCTTGATGCTATTAACAACAACAGTTGACAGGTTTAAGTGAATGGTTACTACCATGCACACAGTAAATCTGTAGACTTCTAAACCAGAAATGCTTTCTGTCATGTTAGAACTCAGGCTACATCTGTAAGAACATAACAGTTTTATCCAGTCAGACCACAAATCCATCCTACCTAGTATCCTGCCTTAAGCTGTGACTATGAACAGAAGCCTACCAGGAGAGTAAGAAGAAGCTAGCCATCTATGATAATGTCCTCTAATACTCTCTCCAGCTGCATGCAGTTTTGTGTTTATAATAACTCCTGATGGATGTTTCTTCCCTATTCTTGCCCAATCTTAACTTTAGCCCAAGTAATTTTTAGCATGCACAGAATTTATTGACAACTAATACCAGAGGTCAATATATAAGGAATGACCTCCTTATGTTTGTTTTAACTTGATGCCTACTAACCAAATTTGATGCCTTTAGTTCTTTACTGAAAAGACAAATACTTCATCCCTCTACACTTTCTCCCTAATGTTTATGGTTTTGTAGGCATATATCATAGTCTAATTTATCCCTTCTTCAGGCTAATGATCTCTATCCTGGTAAGTTGTTCCTCATACACAAACTGCTCCATGTATTTGATTATTGCCATTCTTTGCAATTTCTCAAGTTTTGCTCTGTCCTTCTTCATAGGGAGATCACAACTGCCCACAGTATTCAAGGTGTGAATGAGTTATGGGGTTTACAGTGATACAATGATGTTTCTTTATTTTCTATTCCCTTCCTAATAGTTTCTAACATTTGTGGCAGGGAGGTGCTGACAATATGGGACACTAAGAGCATGTTTTCCTGGTACTGTATTATCATAACCTCAAGGTCTTGCTCCTGAGCTATAACGGTCAGCTGAGGGCCAATTGTTTCATAAATGATCCTAGAATTGTTTTGCCCCCTGTGCATCACTTTGCGTTCATCTACAAAGAATTTCATCTTCCACTTTATTGCCTAGGGACTTACTTCCATAAGCACCTTTCTCAATTCTTCACAGTCAGCAAGCCATCATCCTTATTACTGTGCATAACTTAATATCATTACAAAGCCTCACCTCACTGCTCACCCATTTTACCAGGTTGCTTAGGGATATGATGAACGACTGCATCCCCTGCACAAGTCCCTGTGGAACTCCACTAATGACCTCCCTCCATTGCAAGAGCTGTCTGGCTAACCTACTTACCTTCTGTTCCCTGTCTTTTAACCAGTTATTTATCAACATAAAGACCTTCCCTAAAGATCTGACTGCTGGGTTTCCATAAAAGCCTTTGATGAGGGATTTTTCAAAAGCCTTTTAGAAAATTCAGGTTAGGCTATTTCAACCACATCTCCTTTATCCATGTGCTTTGTTGACCTCATTCAGTAATCCTGTTCTGAAATATCCCTATTACTGATATATACAAAACCAGCACCACTTAGCACTCATTTCACAGCCCCAGTGTTTCCTGCTGCCATTAAAGATGTTGACAGAGAGCTTATTTCCTAGCAGTTAAATTTTGTATGTTCGTTTTACCCCATTTTAATTAATTTTCTCTGTCCTTTTCTTTCAAAACCCCCTTGTCTTATGGCCTGGGCTCCCTTTTGTAGGTGAACAAAACTTGAGGTGGGAATAGTTTGGTTTGTATACTCTTGCACATAGCAGGAGGATCAACAGAGCCTGAACACAGCTGTTAGTTAGCCTGAAGACAGAAGCATCTCTGCTTGTGGTAAGAGCTGTATTCTGAGCATGGATGACATGTTTCAGAGAACATCAACCAGAGATACATAACTTCTCTTCCCTGAAAATTTACATAGTCTATGGATCTCTTAGTCTGGACAGGGAGGATCTTACCAAGTTTTCATTATTTTCGTAGTTAGGTGGAATTTTTGAATCATCATTTTGGACATAGGAACCTATGTTTACTAAGTAATTTAGTAAATTAGTAATTACTAAGTAATCAGAGTCCCTCTTGACCTTCTTGGTGAGAAACACCTTTTTTTTTACCTTCCCTGTTGTACAGGCAGTGTATATCATCTGTTTTTCTGTAATTTGGGATAGAAGCGTTCAACTGCTCCAAATGTATATTTGATTAGCTCTTCATTTTGACCTTATAAATGCTGGTGTGGTCTTTCTCTATAAATTTGAAGCCTGATGATCTAATATGCTGTACAGTGTAGGGTGAAGTAATGTGGCACATGCATTACACTTTAATAAACCCGTCAGTTCATGTTGTCTTCTCGTAGATAGTTGGTACCAGTAGATTATGCCCTATCTATCTGCTTTCTTTTTTATTCATTTTTGTAATAAGAATAGATGTTTACCTATTGCCATTAAAACATTTTTGGTGGCTTGAAAGCACTTGGCAAGTTTTAACAGTATTCGGAGATACTTAATTTTGACTCTTGACATTGTGAGCCTGAAAAAAGGCATTTATTTGTAGAATGAGCTATTGAATGATTTTGAAGTGCTTCCCTTGTGTCCATTAAAAGAGAAGATTAGTCTAGTCCTCATTTGCTCTAAAACATAGCCATTTTATGTCAGCATCCTAAGGAATGAAGGATTCATTGCCACTGTGCAGAAACTATGTTGATTTACCTCTGTGTTTTTATTTAATCTCATAATGTCTATGTGTTGTTAGGGTGTGTTCAAAGTGAGCAACCTTGATGATGCAAATACTATCGCATTGCTGAAAATAGCAGGCACGCTGAAGTATTGCAGTGCAAATAGAAAAAAATAAGATACTAATTTATCTAAAAAATGAAATCTTTAATAAGGGAAGGACACCACTATAAAAAAATATACTGAAAGAAAACAGAACATCACCATTAAAAATAATAAAGGTTCTGGGATTCTGTATGTAACTTTTTGACTAAAAGCATAGCCACAAATGTTCACTCTTAAATTTGTGTGAGTATTAAAAAGTAATTCTTCTGTCCAGGAAATTTTATTCAGCAGAGCATAGCATATTGTTTTATTTGCAAGCACTGAATAATCCACCATTTTGATGCACATTCCAAGGTAGTTTGGAGAGTCAAGAGTCTTGAATGACTGACATCTTTTCTAACTCATGCTTCTGTCAAGGATTGGGCATGACAATTCAGATTATGATCAGTGTCAATCTTTTTGATTGTTTCTATTTCACTGACATATCAAATGACAAAATAAAACTATAATTGAATATGCAGTGACATCCAAAATACTGTGCAGCTAACAACTCTGCTGTACTTCAGTAGTGGAAATGAAACTGAACTGTGATGCATGAGTGGAAGGAGCAAAGTGGATGACACATGTTACTAAACACACTTGCCAGGACTGCACAGGAATGTGACTAACAAAATAACATCATTCGTGGCAACACATTTCTTTCCATTCAGAGAAGCAGGCACAGTGACAGTTGCCCCTTTTGATCACCTGCTTTTCTTATTTTGTTTTTCTTCCCTCTTCTTAAGGCTCAGACCAGTTACAGAGTCATTCTGTAGGTAGTGGTTCTATCTCCAGTTGATAACCCATTGTAAAGTCATTGACACAATGGCTGTTCATATATCCAGTGATACAAGACCCACTAATTGTCTATTTTCAGTTTTGTAGGGCACAACTGTGCTCACATTCTGCTCTGCTTCATGGCTGGTACTTAGTTATATAAAGTGGAATGTGCCTGATGTCATCTGAGTTCATCCAATCATCCCATCAAGTCATATTGCACACATCGTTGATGGTGTAGCCATCTGTTCATATGCTCTATATTAGAATGATCTGCCTTTTCAAGCTTGTTTGGTTTTTGTTTGTTTGTTTGTTTTGGGGTGTGTTTTTTATTTGTTTTGTTTTTTGTTTTTTAATTCCCTTGTTACCTTGTCATTTGAATTCTGACCAGGCATTGCCAGAGGTGTTACTTCATCCTTGTTTTGTTTCCCAGCCGGTGAGTTCCTTCACCTCATCATCACAGCAGGTATCTTTGTCGATGACCATTTTCTGGGCTTTAAAACATACACTTGGTATATCTAGCATTAAAAGCCTCAGGATTTTCTTCTGAAGAAGACCCCAGACAGTTCTACCCTTGGAGCTCAAGAGTAAGAACTGAAAGGCTGAAAGTTGGGCCGCAAAATTTGTCCTAGTTTCTCCAAAGCAGCCACTTTACATCTTTCTATGACAAGCAAAATTAGTTCTAGGAGTTCTTTGAAATAGGTGGGAAATTTCCCCCCCTAATTTTTTATCATACACATTTCTGGTAACTGGAGATCTTTAAGGTGCATGGGCCTCCCGTTCATTTCTTTTCTATGTTTCTTACCTCTCCTAGAACTAGAACTCTCCTAGAACTGTTTCATCTTGTACCTCCAGTTGATGTAGATGTTATTTAAACAATACGTGGGCTTTTTTTTTGTCCTGGAGGCAAAGAGAAAGTAAATGAAGCTGTACTAAACAACAGCTTGCCCCTTTGAAGTGTCCACTTGTTTGCACTGTCATGCTCTTGTAGCAATACTATGAGTTCACATATGAACTGAACATTTTTAATAGTTTTGTGGCTGGTTATTAACCTGGTTTTACTCTTTAGAAGCTGCAGTTGTTTTTAAAAACAACATTTAGTCCATCAAGTTTTACTTGATCTGAAGAGGATTTAATAAAAGACCAGAAATGTTAGTAAGTAAAGAGGATTGTAGTTAGCCTTCAAAAGTGGAAATAAGTTTCCATTAGTTTCCTGATTGTTGGGAAAGAGAAAAAAAATTACGTTTTTAGTGTTAGTTTTCTAGTTATCCAAAGTTAAAGACAACATGTACATGTTATATGTATACACTCCTGGTTTGAGTGAGAACAGAACTAATTCTGTTGAGTGATTTTACTTCTCAGCTCAGTTCTTCTTACAATGACAGTATGCACACTGTTATTCCTTAGCTCTGGTTATAGGGTTATGGAAAAAATCCAACTAAGTACACTGTTAAAATACATTCAGGAATTCAGTATTAGAAAATACCAATCATTCATCCTATCTGCTGTCCTGCATCCTGCACTGATCAGTGTGAGATGCTCACAATGAAAGTTAATGTGGTGCCTTCATAGGCTCTCTGGGAGGGTGAAAAAGACAGGAAGTAATAGAGGATGAAGAGGTTTGTTTTCCATGAAGCCTTCAAAAACTAAAGCCCTGGCTACTGTCAGAGGGGGCCATTCAGAACTTGTTTGCCTAGCTGAGCTTTTCATGATCAAAGTAAGGAAATAGTTTTCTTCTGAGAAGGAACAGAAGCAAAAAGTAAATCAGGTAGGAACAAGGTGTATCTGTTCTTCACTGGGGTGAAGTAAATGGAGCACAGATGGAAGAGCGGAGGCTTAGG
Source organism: Actenoides lindsayi (assembly GCA_025331215.1). Lineage (NCBI taxonomy): Eukaryota > Metazoa > Chordata > Aves > Coraciiformes > Alcedinidae > Actenoides > Actenoides lindsayi. Next base: position 78,194 of record WTSP01004911.1, on the reverse strand, counting down.
AGGTACAAGAAAGTGAAACAGATGTTTAGTGTTTATATGCCACAGGTTGTGTATCAAATGCCCTTACATACACTGCATTTGTCCTGAGAATTCGGAACTCTGATTGGAAAAGTGAAGTGAAAGCTCTTCTATGTTTTTAAGAAATTTACCGCGTGATTATAAGATCGAAACCAGTGCCATCTCTTGTGAGGACTTCTGGGAAAACTTAATCCATTATGTGGTTTCGTGTTTGTTAATACGTCATAGTTGATTTAACTATGAATATATAAAAAAAGTCTATTTCCTACTTAATTGTAGTATTCACTTATACCCTTCAAAACCTTTTAAAAACTAAATAATGCAAAAAAAAGATATGTCAGGCAGACGAGAATTCTGCAGAAGTGGTCAAAAAATCCATGACATTTTTCCTGGGGAGCCTGTGTGGACACGGCATACCTTATTGATTTCACTATCCAGTGATGGTTCTGTGGTGGCTTTTTCCATACTGCATGTATGCCTGTGTGCAGGGCGTGAGGAGGTGGACTATTCCAGACAAAGGGAGAATGTAGGCTAGCAAGCCAAGACTAATCCACCCAGAGAACGGTATCACGGTGTGCTTCGAAGTTGACTGTCTTCTCACTGCGATTAACATGAAACTGAGGCCTAATACTTGCTTCCTTTTTGTCTCAGACTTCTCTCTGCATTTTATTCTGACAATAAAGTTCCTTTTAATTCCAGAACAGTGATGATATCTGTTCTGAAATCTCCCTGAGATGCTTTAAAAATGTATGAAAGATGGTGTCAAATATTAATGGGAGCTATTCTGTCCTCCAAATGTTGTAGATGAAAGATAAAATTCCATCTTTTTCAAAAGGCAAGGTGGAAGGGAGAAGATACATTTTCCAGCAACTCAAATGTTGTACAGTTGGTAGTTTCAATTAGCCATACAGTTATAAATCAGTGAGACTCAGGGTTTTGTGGTTTATTTTCCTCTTTATCAGACTCACCTCTGCTTTTTTCATGTAGAACTGTATTTGCTTCTTGATGATATTTATGTCCTGGTTACATGCAGTGAAAAACACAAATCAGAGTACCATATAAATTAAAGTAACTATGCAGCAATTCTACATTCTGACATGATGTACTCCTTAGAAATGGTGTGAATGAGTGGGTGTCAGAAGTGCTGCTGAAGTGGGACCCAGAAATAACATGTTCTTACTGAAGATCTCTGAATACAGATGGCAAATGTGTAAACTGTTGGAGTCTCTAAGATGGACACTTCCTCTCTGGAACAGTCTGGTTCTGTATGAGGCTTCAAGCACAAACCTTTTTGACTGAGTGGCAGAAGAAAAGAACTTTCTTGCTGGAACTGAAAGTGAAGCCATTACCTCAATAAATCTGCCAAGATGTGCAATGAGAAACTCCATAATGGAATGGGAAGGGGTTGTTTGATAAGTATTGTGAAAGGAATATTGAACTGACCATGCAAATTCAGCTGATGGTCTTTAGTGGATTAAATAAATGATGAAATAAAACCTTCTGTATCCACATGGAGAGATTAGCAGCAGATGGCAGTGGTACACAGCAAAGCATTTCCTTAATTCTGAATTCCTTCAGGGTCTGTAGGATGAACTATTAGAAGTTCTGTAAAGGGGAAAAGTAAAGTCTGTAAAAAGAGGAAAGAAGGGTGTTTTGTTATGAAAAAGTGTATCTTGACTAACAAAATACGTGTACAATCTGTACTTGTCTACAAGGGAGAGCATTGCTGAAACTGGTAAACTAAGAAGGATGAGATTATTACCCGTCTTAAACTTCATTATTTCTAAAGGTAGGTCATCAGCTGAGAAACTTTATTACGAGATTGGAAGCTGCAGATGCATCTGGTGTCTGTTTCCCTTCTGTATAGACTCGTGTCTTCTCTTGTCACACTTTTCATTTCATGTTCCCTAGAGTGTAATCAGCATAACTGAAATCAATGATAAATTCATATTGTCTAAATTTCAACTCTGATGCTGGTATGTAAGGAAAATATATTTAGACTATGCCCAGAAAGAAATGGTATAAATGCCCAGGTTACCAGAATGACATTAATTTTGTGGTGAATCATGCCTAAAAATGAAAGAAGGTTGTTCTCACAACAGCTATAGTACCTTAAAAATGGTATCCCATGTTGACATAGGTCAACTCAACCCACACATACTGAAGTAAATATATATAAAATATATCAGAAGAGCCATTAAGGAAATGCTTGTGTAAATACAGCCCATAATTAATTTTCCTGTGTGGTACTGAATAATACATGGATTAATTGTAATATGGTGTGAGGAGTTTTCTCTTAATCCACCCTGTTAAGAACCCTACATCAAATTTTACGAGGATTCTTGACTGATTCCAGTCTCTAGTCTGTATATATGGAAGATGACAATAAAGCAGAGCCTAAAATAGAGAAAACTTAGGAAATGCCAGACTTAGACTTATGATACCCTAGCCAGAAGGTCAATTTTTTTGATATCCAGACTTGTGATTGTCCCAAGAAACACAGAAAATTAAACATACTCAAACACAATTTCTACAGAAAAAAAAAACAGATAGGTTGACTTCCAAAAGCTCTTTATTGCCCAAACCCAAGTCTAACTTTGATGCAGTTCTACTGACTGCAGCAGACCTAAAAGCCACAACTGCTTCTTTAAGACCAAGATGTTAAAATAGAGTTTCAATAGATTTTAATTAAAATTCATTCTAAAACTTTATTTAATAAAAGATGCTCAGTAAGATGAGCCTATATCTTGTCTTTGTCTCTTTTTATTGTTATTTTACATTACTTGAAATAGGAACTTGAAATAGTTTTTTTAATGGGTAGAAAGATTGTTGAGTTTCACTTAAACTTTTGTAAGTACCTTTAAAACCTCCATTAAAAAGCTATTTTTGTAATTTCTTACAGTACTACGCTTCTCCAAATCACAAAAGAAATCACTGCCTCCTACACTGGCAGCAATAAAAAAGGGTTTGCATTTTACAGACATTAGGGATTGATCTTTATAGCAACTCATGGAGACATGTAGTCTAAAATGCCCTTGTTTTACAATAGAGAACTGAAGCAAATGGAAAGTGAAGAGATATTTTTGAGGGCAAATTAATCAGGTGTTACCCACAGCTTACAGTAAAGTTATGCTGACCTTTATATTAGTGTAATTGATGACAAAAGTATTTATTTTGTGCAGCAGATTCTTAGTCCTTGGGTCATGTATGGAATTGGTGATGGAGATGAGACAAGAGCATGCTCCCAACTTTGTATTTGTGCCATCACTGTTTTCCTCAAATCTGTAAGTGAAATTATTTTCTGTGTCTGCCTTGATGGCAACATTCCAATGTATCTAAATGGTATCTGTCTCTACATAGATACTGAAAAAACTCTTTTATGGAAATAGAAATGGCACGTTTGTGCACTGAGGATAGATACATAAAGGTAAGGAGCTGCTCTGAGTTTTTATTCTAGCTGGTGATTATAGCATATTATAGGGTTTCTCCTCACCTTTATGTAGGTGAAAGGATGCTTCCAAGTGGTGGATGCTCTGGGCTGTGCTTCCCTTTCTTCTACCTTATGCTATGTATGAACCACAGAATAAATGTGGGGTTTTTTTGTGAAGGTTTGTTCTATGCCCATTTCTGGAGACCTCTGGCATGTGTTCTCTTCTGCTTTACATTCCTTTTATTCTTGTGTAGCTCTACCAAAGTGATGGAATTTATACTAACATCTGATTGGAGAGAATCAGGGTGTGTATTCCAGTCCTGTTAACTTGAAAATTAGGTGGATCTTCACTTAAATTTTTGGCTCATTGTAGAGTCATCTAGGTTGGAAAAGACGTTAAAGATCATCAAGTTCAACCATTAACCCTACTCTACGTATCCTACGCTAAACCATGTTCCTAAGCACCATATCTACACGACTGCTAAATGGCCATGGATGGTGATTCAGCCACTTCCCTGGGCAAAATTATATGCCACAAAAATTAGTTTTGTCCCCCAACATCCCAGTTTTATGGTAAAGAAACAGCCTAAGTAGAGTTATTAGACAACATGATCTGTTTCATAATGGACAGAGCACTGTCAGAAGGATTGTTAGGAGGACAAATCATGTAGGTAGGATTACATCAGTGTACCATTGTCAAAGATCCAGCACTAGTGTGAGGTACAGTTCAAGTTATGAAACTTGAGCGCTATATTAGGCAGGCCCTTTTTATTTCTCATAGACCTCCAGAATATCCACAGCAGACAAGGAACGGACTTTATACCTGTATGGCTTTACACCACCTAACAATAAAGTCCCAAGTTATGCATTTGGCACATGGTCTTCACTATAGGAGAAGCTGGGAAGTGGGGATATTTATATTTTGCCTGGGTTAATATTTGACTCAGAGAATGAAGGTAGGATTTGTGAAGCCAAATGGTAGTTTGATCATAGAAGTGGTATGATGTGTATTCAGACAGCTGCAGATTTTGACCTTTTAATCTCAGCTGATTTTCTGGGCTATCTTAATAACCAATGGAGAGAAAAAGGCCTGATAAATCATTGGAGTATAGTTGACATCTGAAATGATGCAAATGAATCACATCATTATAAAGCTACTTATCTTCACTGGTAATAAAGGAATTGTGGAGTGATTCAGATTTACATGTTTATATTTGAGGTATTAAAGTTATGTGTCCGGGTACAGAGGATACAGAAATGCCAGAACTTGTCCCCCAAACTAGGAGACAATGTTAATTTCAAACATCCTTTGCAAACTAAGGGTGGTAAAGGAATACTTCCAGAGTGGCATGGTTTTCTTGGTGAAACATTGAAGAACTTCACATTAAGTCTGAGGCTCATGCAGCAGTAAATAAATTAAACCATAATGCAAATAAAACATAAAAAGCTCACATACAACAGCAGTGTGAAATCAAGAATTGTATGAAATTGTATGAGAAGAAGCATGACTGCATATCCTCCAGAACTTAAAATTTTACCTTGAATTTTACCTTAGCAAAACCATTAAGAAGAAATGTTGGTTTAAGTCATTTAAATTTCAAGACTCATTTCAAAGAAGGTCTCTGGGCATGTACAGATAAAGACATGCACGTGTGTTTATGTGCACAGATTCAGCACTGTGCCTGAGAAACAGCCTCTTTTTGTGTTCTTTCATTACTAATGTAAAACAGCCTTCACCTTTATGAGGCAACTGAATATTATTAATACCAAAGTGTCCTAATCTATATAAGGGAAACAAATACATCATATTTATTATTAAGCTGACCTGCGACCATGGAAAGTTTCAGCTCACTGATTTCCCCTGAATCTCTTGTGGTGATTTCCAGGCATTTTCTTATTGGCATGACCAAAACCTAGACCATCTATAATGTTTATTCATGCTTTGCTAACCTACTAGTTATATCGATTTAACCTGCTTCCAATGTTATCTTATGCTGTTTAGTAGACTAAAGACTATTAAAAGAGTTGAGGTAGCATGAAAGGCCTGAATCAGCCACATGATGCTCCAAGTCAGATGTTTGGGAATGACTTCAGAACAGATGCCAACTCGTTTATCCCTCTATAAGGGCATACCTCTGACTTCTTGGCAGGTCAACTTTACATCTGCTTTCACCTTTGGAAAGGCATAGAGATTGGGGAGCTGAAGATCTGGTATGGTGAGAGCTGCATGTCACTCTAACGTTGAATGTTAAGTGCAGCTGCTCTGTTGGGTTGTTGAAGACTTGTTTGGTTCTCAGTGGAATGAAACCTTGTACTGCTGGAATGAAACCTGAATTACTAGCATGCATTACAAAATTCCAGTTATTTGACAAGAAGGGAAAACAAGGAGAATACTAAGAAGTTAGCTGTAATATGGATTTTGTATTAAAAGCTCTGAAATTTAGCCATTGAATGATGCTGTCATAAACTGTTACCTCAGGAACTAGATTTTTCCTCTTAGGTTGCTTTTTCTGAACTCATTCCCCGTCATTCATTTCAAAATGTATCTGCATAAAAGATTGTCTTGTCTTTTTCTATTCTTATTTCTGTGCGTCAGTATTCTGGGATATTCCTAGTGGTTCTCAAAGATCTTTTATTTCAGGTTCTCTCTGTCTCCCTTTCTGCCATCCTCTTTTCTGTGCATGACACATTATCTTAAACTCTTCTCTTTCTGCCTTTGTCATTTGTTAATTTCAAGTCCATTGCCCAGTATTTCTAGACTGAACAGCTCCCAATATACACTGAACTCCACATCTTTCACATAGAATTAAAAATCTGCCTACTTAATTATGATGACTTCATCTATTGTACTTCTATCTTCCATGTTTTGCTTTCTCTGACATCTCTATGCTGTAAAAAGGGCACTGACTGTGTCTTTCAGAGGCTGGGTTTTTTTGCAAGCTGTGTAAGCTGTGATAATAAACATTAGTTCTGGTTGAACTTTTTAGCTTTAGCACAATTGCTTCTCTCTCCTCTTGTATCATGGGCACTGGAGTAAGTTCTACACCCCTGTGCGTGTTGTTGTCTCTGTTGTAATGATGTAGCTTGTTTCGATGCTCAGAGGAGACTGTGTACAAGCTTACAGCTCTCACTGGCACAGAGGTCTGTGCTTGATGTGCAGTCCTGATGAATATTCTCTGATATCTATGTGCTCCTCTTCAGCCCAGAAGAAACCTCTCTGTCAAATGTGTCAATAAAATGTAAATGGTTGAATGCCTTTCATTGAGGTTTTAATCAAAGTGGCCCACAAGACTGAATAAAAGTTACTGAATTTGTGAGATTGACAGGAATGCAGCGGGGGCATGATCACAGCAATGCACTAGCCAGTTCTAATGGCTATAATTTCACAACACTGTTAAAGGAAATTACAGAAGGTAGAGTGGGCTGAGTTAACCCTAGATGTAACTGTTGTCTTTTACAGAGTTGCACATGGTGGGACTTGGTGAATGCAATTAAACTACATCTTTACACCTCCTATTAGTAATGATGCACAGATGCTGACTGAAATACATTGACTATAACACTCTAGTGTAGGGCAGATTTGTCAGGGAAAACTCAGATTGTGATTCATTAAATAAAACTAATTGCTAAACATATGATGTGTTTCATAATTAAGTGTGCAATTGCTGCAAATGATCAGTTAATTTTTGGAAGAGGAGCAGATTGAATCACTTGTATTTAAAAAAAAGAAACAAGAAAACATTCTAAATCACAGTAATATCACAGGAAAAATGTGCTCACTTCACTGCAATAGTCACAAATGACATTACCAGGCAGTAAGACAACATGAGTCCCTTACAGAAGCACTCTGTGCCATTCATATGGCTACAGCTCGTGACGGTCTGTGTGAAGTGTCCTATCTATCAGCAATAGTACTGATAAAGTCAGCAAAACCCTATTGTCGTAACCACAGGTTAAAAGTACTGATAAAGTTAGAGCCAAGATATTTTTAAAAGAAAAGAGAAGGCTGAATCAACACTTGTGTTTATAGTAATATAACTGCACCCTTATTAAAATTAGTTTGACTACATGAGAATGATCATCACCTAACTAATAGAGCTATATTGGTATAAAACTCAGTGTATAGATGAAGCCCACGTATCAGGGAATGAGGTGTAGCCCCTTAAACGTTTTAAGAGAGCTCCCTAGAGCTTCTAGGCTGTAGCATTACTTGCTGCTGCTCCAGTTTCAGTTCACTTATAAATGTTGAATCCAAGCCCCAGCATCATTTCACTGAGGTCACTTGAGAGAAAAACTGAATTATTCATTGTGTTTTTAAAAGTTTTTGAACTTCAAATGTTTAAGAGTTCACAGTCTATTCTATATAAAATACTGAATGACTTCAGAGAGCAATGTTGATTTTGCTCTGGGGGCTCTGCTGCTGACCATAAAGCATTCAGGCAATGTTCTTGTAGTTTATGATGTCAGAAGTGTAATCCCTTGAGTGAATTATACATATTTGTATTCATGCCAGGTCATCTTATTACCCTAAGGTTTATAGATAGTCTACTCGCTTCTACTAGCTGACAGATTTTTGAAGTCTGGTCAGCACTTTTCTTCAGTAGCACCCATATTTCAGGTAAGGGTAAAGTCCCAGGCCTTAAGTGTGACGTCAGGACAGTATGAGAAGAGTGTTAAAAGTTCAGGCCCTTTCCATCTGATCCTAATAAATGATCACAGCCTGCACCCTTTTTTCTTTCAGATGCTACCAAATGTTGTTAAAGTGGGTATAATTTTCCTGAGACTGAATTTTCCTGTACTTTTTCAAAAATATTTAAGAGGAAATTTTTCTGTCCATCTCAAGCATTATGCTGTTTTAAATACAGCACTTCTGAGCAGACTGCTTTGAAATTCCTATCGCTGTTGAGCAGTTCCCCAATGTAAACGAAAAAGCACTTTATGGGAGGAGAGTGAAGTGTCTTTTTCTGGTGGTAAGGACCATTGTCTTTGTAGGGAAAGAGCTTCAATGGTAATTACCAATAATTCTAATTCAGCAAACAGGGAATCGGGAGGAATTACTTGAAAGTCAGTTTTCAATGGCTTTCATTGATCTCAGTATAAAATACATTTGCAACAGAGTAATTAGGCAGTCTTATAGACCTTTTTTCTAGTCTAGAAGCAACAAGAGCAATTATGAAAGTAGATTACACATCTTACTATTAAGGTCTATTTTGCATTTACCTCTGGCAATGATTGTACACTGATGGCTGATATCCAATCCATCCATCCATTTTGCAGGGTTTGGTTGAGTGGAACTTACTGGGAAATGTAAGTTAAAGGTCTGAGAATTGCAGTTTGTGAGATTTAGTCATTTCCCCCTCTTTGGACTGGTTGTGCTCTCACTGAGATTTAGCTTCTGTAAAGATAGGTCTTATGCATTGCTGAGCTTCTTCCCTTGGCTGACAGTTTCATTGTTCCAAGGGAACATAGCTGTCAGAGAAGGTCATCACTGCAGAGGGCATAGCAGTCTCTCAAGCACCTAAGGCCAGTCCCACAGAGAGTTTTGAGGAATGTGGCAATGACCTTCACCTGGACTCTGAAATCGTGGGGGAGTTTGTATGGAGACCAGCGTGCCAGGATGATGTGTTCATAGTGGCTCGTGTTGCTAAGCAGACTGGCAGCTGCTTTTTGTAACAGCAGGAGTTTTTCATGATACATGTTTTTCATTCTTGCATACAATGAGATGCAGTAATGAAGCCTGGAAGTCATACATGTGTGAATCCTTGCTGCCGAGTCTATGCCTGATAGGTCATGGATAGAAATGTGTTTTTCAGTACTTCCTCCAAAAAAATGTTGATGTTTAATAAGGTTGCAGATTTTCTTAATTTCTTTGTTGTCTTCATTGTGAGTGAAGAGGAGGAAGTAGTGGCTTGACAGGATTCAGGAGTAGTTCTTGCACTCTATCCATCCTGTATATCCTTGGGATACACAGTCTCCATCCATACAGAGTGAGGTTTGTACATTCCCACTTTGCTCATAGGGTGGCAGTTGTTGACTAGATGATTAAGAATGTCCTGTTGAGAACTACAGTTCAAATTTAGCTCTATATTCATGTCTGCATAAGTAAGAATCAACAGCCTGTGTGTAGTCTGATCGCTTTCCTTGCTTCTCCAGTGTTTTCTTTAGCTTTTAATTTGCTTGAAAATAACAACAAAAGAAGTATTTCTGTTGGAGTAATTGGTGCTTTAAGAAAAAAATGTGCATATCTCTTTCCTAAAAGTAAAAAGAGGAGATCTGGTGCTTACAAGCGTCTGACAGTTAGACTATACTCTGTACAAACAGTTTTCATGTCATGCTCTTGAATAATTTTTACATAGAGCAGCTAACAAGACTTTGAACAATTACTCAAAATCATGTTTCTCTTGAGCATGTATTGCCACACACAGGCACTGAAAAAAGGGAAGAAAACCCACTATTATCACCGCCACCTTTTCTGTAGTATTTTTGTGGATGTTCCTACACTGGCTTATGTTGGTGACAATAAGCAAATTGCTTATTTTTAAATATTTCTGCACCTTGCTGCCTTTTATAGGCAGCTAGCAACCCTTCATTCATCATACATGTTAAAAACCAAGAGAGAGAACTTGTGAAGAAATCTGGCCAGCAAGGGCTTGGAAATTGGAAGCAAGGAATGTATATCCTGCTACTGTGTTCAGCAAGCCAGCTTGCTGATGCAAGCACTCAACTGCAGCACCTATGTGCAAAGTGTCATTACCTTTGTGCTTCTCTCTAGAAGGTGCAGAGAGATTGCTACCAGTTTCTGTTAAGAGGGCAGTTCAGTCTTTCCAAGAGCTGAGCATCCTGTGAAGGTGTCTGCCTTTTCACCTTGGTTACAATCAAACACAGCAGTTAATCTTCTGAAGTTATATGAGAGAAAACAAGGCTCTTGTTGTGCATTACTGGCAAATAAGGAAACATTCAAGACATACCAAAGTCGGTCATTTTCTTTCTAAAAGAAAAGAGTGTTGAGCATGCCCAGGAGGAGAATTAGCACGCATATGCCTCACGCTGTCTGGCAGGGACACCAGGTACTACAAGGCAGGGCTGAACCTGGAAAAAGAAGTACATGGTTCGTACTTTTTTCTTTTCTTCTGATGTTAATCTCTGTCATTGCATGCTGTTTGGCTTCTGAGGTTAATCTGTCAGAGCCAAGTAATTTAAATGCACGTACTGAAGAGAAATGTTACTCTTTTTCACATCATATATTCCTTGTGTTTATATGGGATGCTATTAAGTTATTTGAGACCTTAAATCCCCTTTGTGCTATACAGATGTTGCTGTTTATTAGGACATCTCCACGTACTGGTAGAATTAAGGATTGCTTAGTATTCACATGCTGATTTTCTACTCTAACCAGACCCAATTTAAAAAAGAAAATCTTTTATCGTTGATCCAAATAGTCCTTTCTACTGAGTGGAAACAATGTTGTCATTCCTCCGAGAACTGTAATATTTTTCGTTATAACAGGGCAATTCCAGTTTTGTAATTTGCCTTGAGGTAACTAAGAAAAATGCTGTTTGAGAGTAGATATGTGTCTGCTACAGCAGTATGTGTCTACCTTCCTTCCTTCTTCCCTCCCTACTTCCTCAGCTTGTACAAGGAGTCACATTGGCTACTTGTACCTTCACCTGTAGCAAGGTAGCTCTAAGCAAGTCAATCTTATAATATAGTCCCATAGAGCACAGAGGAGTGGAATGGCCAACCGACTGCCAGAAATGATGCAAAGCAAAAAGGATTGCCCTGCTTCCACAGGGGCCATCAGAATGGCAAACTGATTAGTTTTGTCTGTAAAAGCCTGCCATCCTAATTGTGCAGTGGGCACAGAGCAAGTCTCCCAACAGTGAAACAGCTTCTGTTTGTTCTCTAGTGGTACAGAACAATACTGGGCTTTTTTATTTCCCCATTCTCTAAGTTCAGATACAGGTTTTTATTTTAAGATAAATGGGAAGTTAGAAAAGAGTATGAGATTTGGCTTGTCTTGATAAGATGAATATAATTACTGTACGCATAATTTCACTGAATTTACAGATCCGTGCTCAGAAAAAGTATTTTTGGCTGAGGTCTAGCAGAGGTTGTCTATGTTGGTCTTAAAAGAGACAAATGTAGAGCATTTTGATTGTATTCAAAATACCTGGAAAAATTATTATTCTGACAGGGAAACTTCTAGGACTGCTCCCAGGCTTAATTTAGTCCAAGAAACAGTTGGGGATGGGGGGAAGCTATTATAAAACCTAAAATAAAAAGTTCATGTTTAATCTGCTAGAAATTGTTAATATTTAGAAACTGTTGAGATGTACTGTGTTAGTATAGAAGAAACAGACAGCTGGTATATTTTGAAAACCAGGAACATGGAAGTAAGAAAACTTAGCCAGAACACAGCTGTGTGTGTTGAAACAGAGTTAGCAAAGTCACCCCATCGCATCTTTGTATCATGTTATATTTCTGCTGCATTCTCTTCGCTTGTCTAGAAGAGTAAAGCTTGGAGACAACTAACTGCAACTACTGAGGAGTTCAGTAATGAGCCCAGAAGAATAATAAAACTGTGTTTAAGTCAATAGCTTAAAGGAAACAGCTGTGCAAGAACAATGACTTCTGAAACAGAGTGTATCTTGACAGAAGCTCAGATCCCCTATATTTCAGCCTTGTTCATTTGTCAACATAAAGGCAAGATAAAGTCTTGTGGGATTAAGTATACTCTGTAGCTAAAAATATAGTTTGACATTTCTTGTAGACACATGACAAGTCAACACAAAGAATATATTGGTATTCTTTTCAGCTATAAAAGTCTGTTTTTAAGAGAGGGTGAATACTGTTATAGAATTGATATTCAAGCGGTGTAGCATTAGTACCTTCAAATAATTTTAACCAGATGTTGTTACATTTTCATTCTTCTCAGGTTTTACAAATACAGATGGTAAGGAATTCATGTGTAAAATATTTCTAAATAGAACCCTTAATTAATATTTAAAAACTATTTTGCTGTTGGTATAATTTCTATAATTGTTTATGGAATTTCTCAAAATGTGTGCCATAATTAGAATTTAATAGTTTTCTTAGTTTTCTTCAGTGAATGCAGAATTTTTGTCGTCTTTAATTCTGTATATCATATATACTTCCCAGCAACTTTATAGTATACCTGTTGCTAAATTGACCATACTATCCACAATGACTATACTGTACTATAGGCATTACACATTGTCCGTGAGGAACAAGTAGCAGATACCAAGAGTGTCAGATCTGTAATTTACCTTAAACAGTTCTGGTGAGAATATAATAAACTGTGACATGAAAGTCTGACTGTCTGGTGAAACACCAGAATGCAAGAAGTACAGGGAAGTTCTTAATCCTTCTTGCCATACATTCACACTGATGGGCGGGTCCTAAAAGTTGACAGCTGGGTAATGGAGAGCGGAATTTAGCCCTTTAATACTTTTTCATGGTAACTTTCCACTGACTTTGGCAAGACGAAGATCCTGAGTCAGAACTGCTGTTAACCTTCAGAAATGAGCAGAAGGTATTTTGGGATGTCTTGTGAGTCATAACTCCTCCATTTTTGTTTTGATTTGGCAAACCGATTTTTATTGCCATGTGTAGATGAGGTTTTTTTTTCACATCAAACTTCACAAAGTTAACTTTGTAAACATATTTCCACAGAAATACATTCTACTTTTCATGCATGGGCAGCCTTTTGGATTTTTCCAGGAAGTGTCTCACACCAGCTCACCCTTCAGTAGATATCTGGATGATTCCAAGCCATAGTTCCATTATGTACTGTATTTGCAGCATCTTGTTATTAACATCCTAACAAACAGAAGAAAAGATGTCCTTGGCAAACCGTAACCACACCTCATCAATCCAGGTGTGTGAACCTCACTGCTTCCAAAGGAATCAGGTATCTACAATGTGTTTTTAGCTGGAGCTACAGGTGTCACAGGTCATACCCTTTGCCTGGCTAATTGATGGGAAATTGGTATGATGAGGCCTTGAGGAGGTGGGCAAACAACACTGACATTTGACAGTCTGAACACTAAAAGCTGAGTCAGAACTTGAAGAGCTTTAAATGTGGAATGGTACAAATGTAGTTTGAAACTTTTACTGTCCTCTCATGCCCAAGTGTCAGACTAGGGATCTGGGACAAGAAGTACTGACTGCTACCTTCCAAGCTTATTTAAAATGGAAGTCACATTAGACTTTTTCACATGGAAGACAAATGTCATGTGTTTGCAAAGACATCTCCAGAAAAAATAAAGCATGTCCAAAATGTGCCCATAACGTGATATTTACTGTGTCGAAAGAAATGTTGAAATCTCCAGTATAGCACATCTCCAGGCACAGCTGTCTGAGCAAGGTCATTTGAACTCAGATAACTAAAGTTAAATGGGTTTTATTCATCTGTCATCCTTAACATTTCTGTATGGTTTGTACCATTTGTCTGGTTATTTTTGTTTTGTATCGTACAGGAGCTACAAAGCAGCATGTTCTTATTGCCATGACAATGTTAGAGTCAAACAAAAGTTTGGAAATGAAGATGGCCATGGCCATGCAGAACTTTCTTAAGTGGCCTATTCAGTCTTTTTCTACCGTCCTTCAGATGGATATTACAACCACACATGAGTAAGCAGAATGGCTCACATGAACCCTCTCCATGCACTTCATTGCAAAATCAGCAAGCTTAAAATGCTGTCAAAAGCTTCATTATTTTGATCCGACATAGTTAACTACAGATTTTAAACTCCCCAGTTTCATTTATAAGTGAGAAAGGTCACAAAACAATATAAGCCATAGGAATCTGCTTCTAATCATGTTCCAACTGACAATTTAATCTATTCCTAATCATTGTGCCTTAATACCTATTGGTGGGTTTCTAATTTATAGTGCAATTAATTAGAAAGGAGCATAGACAGACAAGACATTTTCTAACTGGAATTTTGTTGCTATCACACTATTAGTAAGAGAGAAAACAATCTTTGCAAGTTACTTATCTATGAAACTTCTAAAAAACTGCTAAAACAATTATTGTGAACTGATTTTCTCTGAAGTGGAAGACATCTGTCAAATGTATTCTAATAAAAATATTGAAAAAAAAACAAGTCAGAAACATATTGGATCAGAAGAATATAGAGAATCTAGAATGTGAAAGAAGACAGAGGCAAAAAAAAAAAAAAGAGGATAATTTGGAGATTTATTCAGAGAAGTTCAGAGTTTCTCACTCCAAAATTTAGATTAAAGAATCTCACACTCAATCATATAGTTAAATGACAGTTGCAAAATCAAGAACTAGCAGAGACAAAAATATATTTTAACCCTATTTCAGTATCTTCCCACATCAGAATAAGTATTGTAAAATAATTCAGTAAGAGCAACCATACATATGCTGTCTGTGCTGATTGTGCATTCTGCTGTAAAGTAGTGTGGATGTGTATATACCATATATTTAGGATGTCATATAAGAGTTGTGGCATATAAATGCCCTTCATAAATAGCACCCTTCAGAAATATCCTTTTCAACGCTCAAATGAGAACTTCTGTGATGATATAGCTAAAACTACATATGCAAATATACCTTACTTGTTTTGCTTGGGTATGCACTTAAGCCTGGTATTAATTCTTTTCTTTGAAGTAGTTCATTCTTTGCTTTTCTAACACTTCTGTATCAGCATAGCATCCTCAGCTCTGCTTCAGTCTTCTTTCTAGAAGCACTTTCTCACTGCCCATTTTTGTTTTCTAGTGTTTTGGGATTATTTTGTTACTAATTATTGCAGTGGAGTTGTGACAGCGTAGAGGTAATGCAGATTGCCAGAAAGTCGACATACTTTGAGCTTTCTCGTTGACTCCCAAAGAACAATTTAAAATCATTTTGGGTAACTAGAAGAATGAACGGGGAAAATCCCTCTGGAGTGATGGAGGGCAAAATGAATTCCTGAGCTTGTACAAAAAATATCTTGAGCCTTGAGATCATTTTCTTATTTATTAGATAATATTATTTCATTATGGGAATGGGAGGATACCCGCTGAGGCTAGTTTGATGATGGTGTGCTGTTGGGAGGCGGTTGGCAAGCAAGAGAGTCGTTCGGTAAGAAAGTGGAAGATAGTCCAGTGTAATAGGCTTCCCTGCCTTAGAGACTGGGGCAAGAGCTTGAGCCTGGCATTATTGACTGCATTTGACTTTGCAGTCTGTAAACTGGTGCTCATACAAAAGTATATGTGGAACTGGGACCTAAGTTCATTTTTCAGGTTGTTAGTCTCTGCCAATCTGATCTTAAGAGTTCTCTATTCAGGCCAGAAAGCCATATGCTTATAAAATATTTAATCCTGTGTTTATGCATAGGATACAGGCATAGCCAAAAAATGCATGCAAAAATGCAAAACAGAAAGTGCCAAGGCCATTTATGTATAAAGCTGTTTTCTTGTACTAGCATGACACTTGTGACTATCACTTTCTAGTGTGCTATTAAAAATTCACCATTAAATATAAACTGTTCACTAATGTCATTTTACAAATTTTAACCTCTGAAGTAATTTAGTTTTCCAAAAGCCTATATCCTCCTTTGTCTACACGTAAAAGGGCTTAATATAAGTATCTATGTGACACAGGCAATCAAACACTCATTTGCTTCTTTTATGCTACATTGGTTGTTATACTGAAACAGCTAGCAAATTGTAATTTCTCTGATCATTTTCATCAATTTTATGCACCAGATTGCAAGTAACAGCTCTAAATATATCTTATTTACCCTCATTGGTAATTGCCAGCATATTTTTGGTAATTGTGTAGTCAGAAATGGAAAAAACCAATTTTACTCAAAATGGCAGAAATACTATTTTCCAATACTGATTGTGAGTGTTGTGCTGTGGTTAAAGAACTGAGACTGAAGAATGTGCTGCAGTCAGTCCTTCTATTGCCTGATCACTAAATAGCCTGCAAATTCTGTGTTCATATTGTTTTCAGGTTTGTCCCAAATCTTTCACAGACTTATTTTGGTAGTGGAAATGAGTGACAGAAGACACATTTATGTAGAAAGCCAGGGATAGATACCTTTACAACACAGGATCCAAGAGCTGTTTGAATATATTTCCTACATTATTGGAACTCAAAAGTTTCATGATTACTGGGATTACTGGGTCTTCGTGAAGATACCATGTCAGTGGTCTGTGGCACAGAGAGCCTAAATTCAGCAGTGCTAATCACCTTACTGTTTGCACTCCTAGTGCAGAAGATGGCTTGATGAATCAACATTTGATAGATCATCAATCAGAGCAAAGAGAAAACTCAAGAGTCTTCTCATGCTAAACTAAATTTAATTGCTGTCTGCTGAATACAGGAATACAACATAACCTGTTAGCCTATTAGCTGTACTGGAAAATTCACATCATGAATCAGTTTAACTTCATTACATTTCATTTGTCAACTGGAAAAAAAAATAGCAAGTGTCCAGCCTAATTCCAAATCCATGTGTGCAAGCCCCAGCATAAGAAGCAGAAGGATGTACAATGGATAGATGTCAGGCCTGGCTCGTAAGTACAAAAACTGTGTTTTGTGGTACTACATGAAAGTTAATATGCCAGCCTCTCAGGAGGCCAAAGACATTTTAGGTCAGCTGCCTGTGAACCGAAGCTAAGTACGTGCAGATGGCATTGTGGCTCACTGAGAAGACACACTGGTTTGTATTGGCGCCAGTTTAGAGATTTCTGTGCTGCTTTCTGACATTGCTGCATTGTGGACCAAAGGTGCTCAAAGACTCATATAAAGTCTCTTCACATATTTATCAAATGAGGCAGTAAAGCTTGTAAATTACTAAGCAATTATTCCATTGTTTCTCTAGCAGACATCAAATGGATTCACACGACAACTCTGGATTCTGTGTATTTTTAAGATACCTTAATTACTCATGAAAGTGAAAAATGTAGTGCCTACTATATTTAGGAGTACTTTCATAATTAAGAACTTCAGGTAGTATGAATTTTCTGCCTGTCTCTCCAGCACATGGCAACACTGTGGTCTCAGACAGAACTTTCTGCCCCCAGAAGTTGTGTCTTTAGTCTGTCTTGGCTTAGTTCTTGTCCTGTGTATTGATCTCCAGGATTACTTGAACAGCTGCTTGGTTTGTCTTTTGAACACTTCAGGAATGAATGGTAAATCTGAGATGTCCTAGGAAGTATTCTAATATCTAGTTTAAAGTGATAGCTTTCTCTAACCTAATCTGCCTGCCATTGTCAACCTTCATTTCTGTTGAAGGAAACGTAAACAAGTAGTTTTAGGCTCTGAACTGCATCTGCAATCTTCTGCAACTGTACAATAGTATGTCCATTTACTGAGCTTATTTCAACATTATGCTCGCATTTTCAGCATTTTATGAGTTCCACACTTCTCTTTCCTTCTCTTCATCAAGGTTTCTCTCTTTCTAGAACTTTTTTTCAGTCATCTCTGACAATTTCCTTGTTTCAGTTTCCCATCAAAAATGATCAGATTTTTCAAAGCTGCTAAGGGTCTTTATTAAACCTTGGTTTTCTGTGCATAGGATTCAGGAGGTCCTCTTACAAACTAAAATTGCCTGTACATACTCTATTTTTACATGACAAATACTTCATACTAGACCTGAGGCCATAGCAATTTTAGCTAATCTAGATCTGTAATCATGTTTAACTCTTCATCTGTTATAAAACATTTTTGCCAATATGCAGAGAGGAGCTACAATTTTAATAAAAGTGTTTACAGATATTATTGGTTTTCAAGCATATATAGAGTTACGTTTATATGCTTGTATAAATAAACTTTTAAAATTCTATTCCAGTTTTTCAGCCAACTAGCATGGACATTTTCTTGAGATTCCTATTTACGTGACAAGCTAAATCAGGGTGTCTATATTCAATCCTTGTGTGTTGTATGGATACTGAGCATCACCAGTAGTATTTGTCATTTATGCTTGAAGTTTTACCACATTAACTCTGTGACATAGCAGTTAAGCTAGCAGTATGCTTCCTAGGTTAATACGTGCCTAGGTTAAAATGCAAGAGCATCAGCACTAGCTTAGTTTTCCATGGACTGTCTTTCAAACTGGAGGTGGAATGGATTTGTCAGGTACAATGTCACAGTGCTCTCATCCAATCAGGCTACTCAGTCCTGGGCTGAGTAATTTTAAAATAAATTTTTCTGAGCAGGGATTTACAATTAACTATGAGAATTCAAAGGCGCTGAAACGAGTTTAGGAGATTGTGGTGAGAAGAGGGGGTCGGCTGCTTCTCCCAGGTAACAAGTGACAGGACAAGAGAAAATGGTCTCAAGGTGTGCCAGAGGAGATTTTGATTGGACATTAAGAAACATTCTTCACTGAAAGGGTTGTTAAGCAATGGAACAGGCTGCCCAGGGATGTGGTGGAGTCACCATCTGTGGAGGTATGTAAAAGACATGTAGATGAGGTGCTTAGGGACATGGTTTAGTGGTAGGCTTGGCAGAGTTAGGTTAATGGCTGGACTCGGTGATCTTTGTAGTCTTTTCCAACCAAAACAATTCTATGAATCTGTGGCTGATTCAAAGATGACCTATCATAGACAAGGCAGAGAGGATAAGACTTTAGTAAAGTAGAAAGTTTATATTTGACATCTATAGTGGTGATATAAATTAAATGTAAAGTAAATTAATTGAAAATATGTATTTACTTTACTGCAATAGTGGCTATCCAGTAAATGTAGTACCTTTATCTTTACCCAGGTAAAGTGAACGTTGTTGTCTTATACCCCTTGAGAACATGAAGTTATTGTTTGAGAACACTAATAATCTAATTTAATTTTTGTCTTCTCTTTACAGTTATAAGGCAAAGGTATATTATTTTTTCAAGTCGTTCCATTTATTCTTAGTCTTTGGAGAGCTTTTTGTTTCTCATGTATCAATAAAAATTTCTAGAAGGTATTAAGACAATGTGGTCTGGGCTCTGGAGAGGAGACTTACATTTTCTCAAAATATGTGCTCTCCTCGTGCTGAGAGCAAGGCAAAGAGCTGGAGTTCAGCCAAATGGTCCTCTCAGAAAAGCCAAAATGATAATGCTCCTGTGTTATGTTAATATCATAAGGGAAACATAAGAAAGGCCAGGATGAATGAAAGAAAAGGTGATTTAAAATTGTACATTATAGCTAATTTGAGTATGTAAATACAATCTGCATTCAATTTCCTGAGAACGCTGAGGGAAATAGCAGAATTACTTTGTCCAAAAAGAACCCCATGAAACACCTGATTTAGCTGAAGAGGTGAGATAACAGAACTGTCAGAAGAGAAGGGATAAGTACAATACTAAAATTACTTGGGGCCTTTTTTGAGGCAAAAAGGCCAAATCTTAAGGCAAAATAAGGAAATATTGTTATATATTCTCCATAGCATTACGCTAAAAGTAAATCAGCTTTGCCAGCTTCCTTGGAAGCTGCTTACCAACATTATTAGTACAGAATTTTGTAGTTACTAGAGAACATTCATTATTGCTTTGTAAAGAAAGAAACAATTTAAGGTACTGATTATAAACCCTTCAAAAGTTATGGAATGAGAAATGGCCAAAGCCTAAGTAAGATGTTGAGAAGTCAACTGGTTTTCAGCTAAATACCAGCCAGAAAATTTTCAACAGAAGGTGCACAATCTTATGCAAAACACTGATTAAAATGCTTAATCAAGTAAACCAAGATGACAAACAAGACCAGCTGTAGAGCAAAGATTGTACCATATCAGCTGTGCACACAGTATGGCTCAGCCTTGAGAAATGTCCACATGAGAAGTAGTAATTGACAAAAAAAATTTGTTAAAAAGAAAATCTGATAAAAAAATCTGCTGTACACCATGTTGATAAAGCAGCATTTTTAATATGTACCATCTGAACTTTTAAGAAAAGCAACTTTCCCTTTCATGTCAAGTTGGTCTCCTTGAAATTTTTCTCCTTTGTTCTTTATTAAAGAATATATTGATTTTCTCTACAGGGTGTCTTATGAATATGTATAAGGTAAAAGTACATTTTAATGAGTGACCATTAGCTGACTTCATATGGCTTTATACGTAGACAGTTGGTAAAGAATAAACATGTCAAACAAATGGCAAATAACTGTGCAACCGTGACCTAATGTTATTTGCTTTCTTTTACATGTTATCAATCATACTTCCCTATGGGATGAATGTTTGCAGTCAGTTAGTGATGTATACGAAACCAGGAAGGAAAACCTGAAAAACTCTTGATTCTTTGTTTGTATGAAAGACTCAGTTTCAAATGAAAGTGTAGCATGGGCCACAGACTTTATACTGTAGAAGCCTGAATAACAACTATATTAAGGATTGTGTTCTCAAGTGTGCTTTCACTCATTGAGCTAAAGCAATAAAAAATACAAAGTTCTGCCTGTGCTTGTGTAACTAAGCGTTTTGGTTAAAGACATATTTTCTATAGAAAATCCATGGGGATGTAAGAGAGCAATGTTAAAATCATTTCTATCCATCCTTGACTTCCCAGCCTGCAAATCCTGGTATCTACTTACTGTCAAATTGGCTGTGGAACATCTTTCAGCACAAGTCCAAGAGGAAGTGTAAAATCCTGTCTCTAGAGTTATTTCAGCAACAATTATTTCAGCAATTTCAGCTCTCATCTTTTTGTACCTCCTTTTCCAAAATACCCTCTAGTAACCTAGCTAGTACTTAAGAATTCTTCACAAACCATTTTCCCCTGTGTGTCTTCAATATTCTTCCCAAACAAGGATCAGTATGAAACATTTTCAGTTGTTTTCATTAATGTTTAATAACCAACTTTCCCCTTTGGTGTTATACAAAAAGATATCAATATTCTCAGTTGTTAAAAATTGTAATATTTTGCCTTGAGTCTGCAGTAGCAGAAATTTTATCTGAAAACCAAAGTTTGGAGTTTTGCATGAGTGTCTTATCTTCTACTCCATTTCAAGGCATATTTCATGGGAAGTCTTTGAAAACACAAACTTTAAAACCTGAATGCAAATAAAAATCCTTAATTATGTTTCTTAATCTGGTATATCTGAGCTGAGCCAATCACACCATTTCAAGGGAATAGCAATAACACTATGCTTGAAACCCTAAAAGCCTTCAATATTATGATTCTTTAACAGAGACAACTTAAGTGATTATCTCAATTTTCTGAATAACTAGTCCAAAAAATTCCCTATTGAGGGAATAGAGACACACTTCATTTTCCATTCCTCTTTAAGCAGTGAGACTAGCTTGAACAATCCAAATACAGTCTAAGAGTGAACATTATTTCTCTGCTTTCTGAAAAGATACTACCTTCCTTTTGTGCATTTTTTGGATAGGTATTTTTGCATTTTAATTGTAATCTGAGGTGTTAAAAATTTGACTGATTGTTCTTTAAGAACACAATATGACATAAAATAGTTGGCTGACTTTATCAAGGTGAAATATTAGTTATTCAGAATAGCAAGTGACTTTCCAATAGTCTGAAGACTTTCCTCTGTTGAAGTGGAACTGGTACTAACCAGTATCGTGTACACTCTTCATTCAGGAAATAAGACCAAAGTAAATTATTTTTTTTTTAAGGGGATGAGACAAAACTGTGACCTTATTTGGACCTCAAGTGCAGAATTGAAAAGGAAATGTGGACAAATAGAAGGATTTTGCAGTTGCTGATGGATTATATAGCTTCAGTATAAAAAGATAATTAAAAGCCATTAATGATGGTGCCCATAAATCTGACAAAGGACTATGAGCTAAGCAGAAAATTCTTTTAGTTGTATAAACTCCTGTAGTATGATAAAGAAATTACCATAAAGGTCCATGGGAAGGTTTTTCAGAATCACTTCATGAATTTTTGCTGCTTGTTTTCTGTTAACAGTTTTCATTTTCAAGTTAGTATTTCTAGAAACTATGAGAAACTTGTTTCGTGCAGAATTGTTTTCATTCTCTAATTACGGTGAAAATACAGTCATATAGTAGCTGTGTTTGCTAGGAGTGCAGAACAGAAAACACCATGTAGAGGAAGTTTCAAGTTCCTGTTTACTTATTCTGAAGCTACAACTTCTCTTTGCCAGTCATTGTAAAGAAGTGAAATGCATTGAAACCACTCTGAGCTGTCACTACATCACAGCTCTGAGTCAACTGGAAAAGCAGCACGGTGTCAGCAGCATGGAGATAGATTTTCATTTAATTAGGTGCTTTGTCCTGGCAAGAGGAATCAGGCGAGTGCCTCAGCAGAGTGGCCTGTGTACCTCCCTCATGTCGCTAGGGTCCTCCCAGTGTTCAGATGATTCTCCTTGTGGTGTATGTGCCTGGGTGTGAGAGAGTGGTGGAAGACAGAGGGTAAACGTCAGAGCATGAAATCGTATCCTTCAGTTTTATTTGAATCGATTAATTCATTTTTACCATATTCTGCATGATGTAGACACCAACAGTGATCTTTTAAAATGTGTTTATGCTACTTATATTTACTCTAGTTAACACTTGTTATGCATTGTGTAAAGTGAAAACAATTCCCAGCAATCAGATGGCAAAACACTCAGCCTTCTCCACAAGAAGATAATTTCTTAATAGTCACGAAGTGGAAGTTAAATAGAGGAGAAAGCAGCAAGTCCCGAATTATTCATTAGTAGTATGCTGTTGTCACAAGTTATTGTCACAAATGTTCTTTCACTGCCTACCTGCCATAGAATCACCTTAACACTGTGTCCTCACTGCAAGTGTTGCCTGTACATTTGTTGGGCTTCTGTCATGCAGACAGCTGTCTGCATCTGAGTCTTACAAAGAAAATTGTTAGATGGAGATGCTGGAAGAAGACAGGTCTGAAATTAAATTTAATCAGTAAAAGCCTTTGTCTTGTGGACATGTCTTGCATGAGACTCCTTTGTGTCTTGCAAAGTGACATCTGACTTTCTTTAAATACATGCCAAAGCTGGTAGCATGCACCGCAGCAGGAGCATTGTCTTTAGAGACATAAGTACTCCTTGTTGATATATCCAGAACTGTTGGCAATCTAGCCAGAACAGCTCTGCATCTGTGTTAAACTGAATCAAACTGGACTTTTTTCCCAGTTTTTCACTGCTGCTGATAGGGACCTTCCTAAGCACTATGTCCTTTAGGAGATCAGTCAATTGAACTTGTTGTCCAAGACTTCCAGCTACATTGAGACATCAAAATTTTGCTTAGGTTATGACAGTCTTAGAGAACGAACCATACCTTAATTACCATGTGCCACCATTTTCTGTATAATTTCATATATATTACAACAAAGACTCCTATGTTTATGTGAAGTGCCTGTACAGCTGGAAGCCTGGATCACTGCTGTAGTTTGGAGGTATATGGGGAAATGCTCGCATTCCTGCAATATTCTAAGATATTATGGATCCCACCCTAACTGACAAGCTACTTCTTGCATTTTGCATAAAAATTACCTTTCAGTGTGAACATATTTTGAACCTTCTCTTCTTTCCATCGCAGTAGTGCAGGCTACCTATATGCTAATCACATGCTGGCTCAATTCTTTATTCAGTGCTTTCCTTTGTAGCTGGGTGTGCAAGATTCATAGGCTGAAATAAAGGATAAATTGTGAAAAAGTCTGATTCTGTAGCTACAGGAGAGGAGTCCTGAAGGCTGATTCTTAGCCTAGGCACCTGGTTTGCCTTCTGCAGTAAAGTCAATTGATAAAGCCTATAACACTAATTAAACTTAAAGTACTGGTAGATCTGAGACTAAAAGTGGGTGTTGCCATTTGATGGCTTTCAGCAGCAGTCTACTGTACAAAAGTAAAACTGAGCATCTTTGCCATCGTTCCCTAGAAAGCTCTGCATTTTTAATGTCAAAAATGCAGAAACACATCCTGTGGGAACCTGAGTCAAGCACCTAGACAGGTACGTCTGTATCTGGTATTTGCATTGTCCGACTCTACTCACCAGACTGGATCACCCTTTTGTGATATGACTTGTCCATTTTCTACAATCCTTTTTTTGCTCTCCTTCAGGACCTGCCCAAGGAACTTGGATCCTCTAAGTTTGTCTGACTTAGGCAAAAGCCTAATTTTTAGGCATAGGATGTGTGAATATGGCCCTCTGCCCATGACAAATTGTCATCCCTTAGGAGCCATCATATATTTCATTAACTGAGTTAATGACATTTTGATGAGAAACACTAAGCAGTATAGGAAACTATGTTGGGATTCGTGTTGCTAGACTTCCAGTGTCAATAGTGTGAACATCTGATCAAGTCCTGTTTTTGAGTGAAGAGAAAAAGTTACATCTGTACAACAGAACCTGTTTTGAAATGAATTGCACCCCAGAAATGCTTTTTTCTTTTCACTGACTACAAAGAATATACATTGGTCTAGATGTCTATGGCATATGTGCACCAAACATGGTATGATTTCTGCTTCTGGCCTTTTACCAAAACCATCAAGCTCCCTAAACGAATAAAAGCAAGCTCTCCTGCTATGTCAGCCTAGGATGGATCTGAGTTGAATGCCTGAAATAAAAATCATGGTGTGGCTTTATGCACTTTGTAATATATGATATTACCCAGACCTCTGCTTCTGCATCTGTAACACTAACAAAGTAGCAGTAATGCAAAGAAAAAGAGTCTTCTGAAACATGGTGCCAGTGACTGTATAAAATCAAGTGCCTGCCACATGGCAGCCAGTGATTTGTGTGCACAGTAGGGTCTAGAAACTTGGTAGCAAGTGAGATGGTACAGGTTGGAATTTTTTTGCAGAAGCCCTACTTCAATTGAACAATTGTTCCTAAACAGTTATTTATAAATATTTATAAAGTGTCAAGGAATTTCCAGTTAAAAGAAAATTGTTCTTCTTTTTTGTTTGCTTTAGATTTAAACAAAAAACAAAACCAAAATTTATTCAGTAATTATTTCTGATGATATTGAAATGCAAAGTATAATTTCCAGATTAACTTGAATAGACCTAAAACTGCAGAACAGATTTCTCCCTGACTAACCTTTTGATAGCCAAACAAGTTTTTCACCACAAATTGATTGTGGGCTAGGCATTGGCTTTATGGAACATGCAGTCCTAGCTCAATTTGATTTTGAGAGGAAGTGCTGGCAGGGGTGACTTTTCTGAAGTCAAACCTAAAGTGTATATATTTTTAGTTGTCCTTATATTGTTGAGTTGTTATCCCTGCATGGATTAGGACTATGGCAGAAACTTCTCTGATAATATTCAAAAACCAAATCAAGATGTGCTGTCTTAAAAAGAAGAGGCTTTCTGTTTTCACAGTGGTTGAAGAAATAGATTTGCATGGATCAATGAAGATGACAATAATTAATATAAGCACTCTCAGTGTTTGTAGAAAAGAAGTTCTTTGGTTTTGGTGGAAATTCAGATGTAAGTTTGCAAATGCTGTGGATCAGGAGAATAACAGCTCATAAGCAACACTGGAAATATCTTATTGTTGGGAAATGTGCAAATGCATAAAATAATACTGGGGGCTGTTGTGAAAGCAACAAAAGTGAAACATAATATTATTTATCATTTGTAATGATCCCTGAACTGTGACAGCAAATTAATGTTGTTTTTCAGGATTTACCTATTAAAACAACGCGTGTTGGTAAGACAAGAACAATGTGCTGGTTCTAATTAAAATGAGAAAACAATTAAAGGGTAGATTGAAGGGGCCATATTTTGTCTCTGTGATTGCTTTTGCTTTGAAAACACAAATATAAAAAGAATTTCATACAATTAAATTGAAGGAGAGATACCCTAGCACGAGCTTGATTGTTTTCAGGGGAGGAATGAAACTACATTAGGAGTGTTCAAAAATGTAGAAATCAGACAAAACTAATATCTAGCAGTGTATTTAGAGCTGACTATTAACATTTAGCTCGAAAAATATCATCCCCCTTATAGATCAGTAAGCCTGAGTACAAATGCTTGTTACATTTGTTTTCAAACAGTTATACATTTTGTATATTCCACAGTGCAGCAGAGTGGATTAAAATAAATTACCAGTTACTCCTGAAGGATGTGTAAAAAAGTTTTTGACATTTCTGCTCAACTGCCAAAAAAATTTCATAATTAAAGGAGGCATTCCATATTATCATTGTTTCCACCATGGAAGTGTTGAGGTATGATCCACAAAGACAATTTTCTTCCTACCATCCAGATGAAAGAAGCATAAAAGCATTTTCCATGTAGGTCACTTTTGTACATCAAATGAACAGCTCTGCAGTTTTAAAATATCTCAAAGAAGATGAAGACAAAAATGATGGATAGAAGCTTTTAATAACTGAATACTAAATGTTTCCCTGGTTTGTTATATGATTACCATGATGTACTATAGTACTTGAAGACTGAGATATGATAAAGAATTGATGTGTAGTTAGTGGAAAACCTATATATAGCTCTTACCTAAAAGCACATAGCACCAAAGCAAAGGGAGTGTGTGCACTCAGCGGTATACATTATCTCTCACTGACTTCACACTCTGACTTCAGGAAACATAGTTACTTTAACCTGATTTAGCCCCAGTCTCTAGAAGAAAACCCTTGTGCTTTTCAGAAACACGTAAGTGGTGTTGAGCCTTTGCAAAAGATAGTCATGGCTTCTTTGAATAAGGAACATTGTGCTGCACAAAACCAAGCAATGTGCATACACCTGCTCTAGGATACTGCCCTTGGAGCTGCTCTGACACTATGGCATCCTTACGATTTCTGAAACTTTTCAGAATTTAGGATACTCTTTATTATAAATTAAATTCATTAGTTGCAGGACTGAAATAATATTTCTTATGTAAAGAGCTTGGAGAGAGTGGAAATGTGCTACTCATTGAAATGAACAGAATCCTAGAATGATGTGAGTTGGAAGGGACTCTTAAAGATCATCTAGTCCAAAACCCTTGGCCACAGGCAGGGACATCTTTCCCTAGATCTGGTTGCTCAAAGCCCCATCCAACCTCACTGTCAGCTCTTCCAAGGATGGAGCACATCCACAAGTTCTCTGGTCAACCTGTTCCAGTGTATCGCTGCCCTCATCATAAAAAATTTCTTCCTCATATCGAATCTAAACATACCCTCTTCCAGTTTAAAACTGTTACCCCTTTATCCAATTGCTGCAGGCCCTACTAAAAAGTCTCTCATCATCTTATGAGTTCTCTTCCTATATTGAAAGGCTGCAATAAGGTCTCCTTGGAAGAAGGACTTGGGGATACTGGTGGATGAAAAATTGGACATGAGCCTTCAATATGCACTTGTAGCACAGAAAGACAGTGGTATCCTGGGCTGCCTAGAAAGCAGAATGGCTAGCAGATTGAGGGGACATGATTATCCCCTTCACTCTTGTGAAGCCCCACCTGGAGCACTGTGTCCAGCTCTGAGGTCCTGAGTACAAGGAAGACATGGACCTGTTGGAGCTGGTCTAGAGGAGGACCATGGATGTACTATTTAACAGCTGAGTTTCAAAATAAATTACTTTCATGCTACTTATGAAGAGGTTTAGTGATTAAAAATAAGATATTTTGAAATTGTAGAATTATAAAAATGGAGAAAATTAACAATTACACTGCTTGAGTCTTGAACTTGACTGTGGTGTCCTCCTGTCTGAGTAGTTTCATATAAACAACTTCTTTAGTGATAGAAGATGTTGGAGTCCTACTGTCCATTAAACCCTTCACTGCTCATTACTGTACCAAAATAATAAAAAATATTTCAGAGTTCACCATTCGGTTCTTATTTCCAGGCTTTTCTTGGACTCTTGTACATTCTGTGAAATTATGAAGGGCTGCTCTTACCATGTTTTGATGATTTATCCAGGTGTGAATAAAGCAATTGAAATCCCTCAATTGGTCTCTACTTAATATTATAGCAATGTTATATACATGGTGTCCTAGAGAGCTTGTCCTGAATCCGTTTCTCTTTCAACATGCAGTTTCTGCGGGTTTTTTTTTTTTATGTGGAGAAGTGCTACTATGAAACTGTTTGATATACTTTTATACTTCTAGGTTTCTAAAATGCAATCAGGCAGATGAAACCAGCTTGGCTAGCAGCCCAGACCACATTAGCTTTCCAGGAATGATCAGTGTGCACTCCAAAGATGACAGCATAGTTCCTACTAGTGAAGAATTTGGCTCTGAAGCCATGACAAAAGTATTAGGTCATTTTCTTCTTCTTCTTTTCTTTTATTCTTTTTTTTTTTTTAAAGAAAATTTCACTTGCAGTTAGCTTATTAATATAAAAGATACTTAGCTTTACCTGAACCTCCTGCTGCAGATGTTGCTTCTGCTGGGAAGGTCCCTGTAACTTAACAACTTATCATTATTTGACATGACTCTCTAGGGAGGACACATCTAAAGTATGTACTAAGCATCCTGAGCAGTACACTCAAAGGGCTACTACACGTAAGGAGTAAATGATCCTTAAGATGTCTTACTGTTGCAATTAGTGTATCTCAGATATCTTAGGTATCTTACTGTTTTTCTAGGGGGGTTGAGTTTTTGCAGTTTTGTTTTCTGCACTTGTTTGTGTAAGTACTTACTCCGAATATGACTTTGATTCTTGGGTTCTTTCGTCTACACGATATGACATAATTTTTCAAATTTTTGTAGTATGTCAGATCAAATGGAGCAATTTAATTTTCTGTAACAAAAAAATGTGAATTGTAACTTTTAAAAATTAATTTAATGGCAGTCATATTCCTTTTAAAAAGCATTATAAGTTACCTTCATAGTTAATGTGACATGAATAATATGAATAGTCATTAAAGTAATAATTTTATTTATCAAGATGAGATTTAAGACTCTGTAATATATATAAGGCATACTAATTTTTATGAAAATATTTTGCTGCAGTAGGTGTGTAGCTTAAAAAGTCAGACAGGGTGTATTATGTGATTTTATTTGTGTACTTTAATATGTTTAAACCATTTCTCTCGTGAGACTAAAAATGAAAGAGTGTACAGTCATTATAAGTAGGATCCATTCCTTTCTGAATTGAAGCAGTGTAATTAATTGATTAAAGTATATCATATCTCTTAGTTAAAGAAAAAGTACATTACTTAATTACTTTGTAAGTGACTTTCCCTATTTTATCTTGATTATGTAGGATGCATGCATACATAGAATTAATGAAGTGATGAATTATTTTTTATTCATGAGTATCTGCAGTGTTTTCAAACATAGTCCAGTAAAAAAGAGAGAAATGTTTGCTGTCCGGCAATTGCATTGTGAAATACAAAGAGAGAAGAAAAAATACACACTCACACATCTCTTTCTACTAAATTGTGCAAATTAAATTAAAATTTGTATATTTTTCTTTTTTAAAAAACATAACACTAACAGCAGTTTTTGATATTCCTATCTAAAACTTATTTGCACTATCACAGTGTTGAGTGCTATTCTCCCATGAGTTGTTTTCCACTGTGACTGTCCTTGACCAAATGAGAAAATGAATTTGATGTCTCTAATGCAAAAGGTAATTGGATTTCTCTTTATGGAATGTATCCCTTTAATGACTGTCTCTGCTTCAGCCAATTTAGCTGCAACCGACCTGACATTGATCTGGTGATACGACTTTAAATATAAATGCCAAAGCTGGGAGATGAAAGACCAACTGTCTGATACCAGAAAGAACATTTCCTGCCTCGTCTTGCCATTTTCCTTAGAAAATGTCTCCTTCTTGAATGTCATTCTTATGAAACATGCTATTCTAATAATTGCTCATAGAGCAGCAGATTGCATCCTTCTACCATATATACTAAGTATTTCCCAGAAAGTTTCTGGAGAACATATTTTTAAATTGGATAAAACCTCTTGAAATATCTGTTCTTCTTTGCAAATACTCATTACTATGTAGACTCTACCTAAGAGAAAAAGGTATTACTAAAGTAGTGGATTAGATCTTTACAGAGGTCTTGTTCATCATTAAATACTTATTGATATATTTATGTAGATAATAGAGATCTTACCAAAAGAAAAAATACCATAGCATGCAGATCTGAGAAAAGATTTACCTACAGAAAACAATTAGTGAAGATGATATTTCACGATATAATCTGTCCTTTCTTCAGGCTAGTCTGAATGGAATAATAACATCCCAGAATGTGGTTTTCTATTTGTTTAACATATCCATTTTACTTTGTACTCAGCTCTTCAAGCTAATATACTGGGCACTTTTAATCTCAAACAGACTTGGAAGCAAAATTTAGAAGTTGAATGTAGTTTGTATGTAGTTCTAATTTAATCATGGGCCATGTGTTCTTTTTGATAAACACTGTTAATCTTGAAAGTGGTAGCTCATGCTCTGGATGGTAAACTGAATTTTAAAAACTCTGTATAACAAGAAAAAAAAATGTAGTAGAAAATAAAAACAAGAAATCTTGACTTCAACTTGAAGTTATTTCCTTCTGAAATCTTATTAAGAGTTATTTTCAGACTAATCAAAACAGGTAGTAATTTCCCACTGTGCACTGATACTGATGAGAGTAAGAATTTGTTTTACTCATCTGTATTTTGAAGCAGGTGCTCACCCCTGTTTCCTTTATCTGTTCAATTATTTCTTAATCTTTACATATGGGTAGGTTTTCCACTCTTCTAGATCTTTTGCACAATGGAATTTGTGAGTTTACTGTAATGTAACTTTCAGTGCTTTTTAGTACAGGTAATTTGAAGTAAATGGATATGAAAACACTGCTTCCCAAAGGTGCAAGTGCCTGAGGAGTATTCACCTCCCTCATTGAGCTGAAAGACATTTTTAATACTTTTGTGTACCACCCAGAAACAGTCCATGCAAATGAGTCTCTGGACAGACAAACAGATGGTCTCTTTAGATAGGAATTATGAAAATGAGAATAAATATTTCATACTTTTTAAATTTCATGCAAGTTTTAAGGGAATTTCATGTCTTTAGTCCCAAGTGTGCTTTTCTTACTGATACAGGAGGCGAGAGGAGATTACAAATGGCATATAGTGCATATAGTGCTTAATTCACAGGCTTGCACTCCCTGGCTGCAGCTCTAATTTCAAGAGTGGAAATTCTGCTGATGCTTCTCTCAGGGAAGTGGATCCCCTCTCCCAGGATGGACCAGAAAGCTTCATACATGTAGGGGGATATAGCTTATGTACTGTACATGGCTGTAACTTTCAGATTGGTTCCTCTTCTGATCTTTGTATCTTCACAGGTTTCCTTGTTTCTCAAGAAGTTGTGTGCACTTCTGGGGACAGCATATGTAGACCAATATATATGATCTTGATTGCAAATAACACTAGAGATACTAATTTTCTACGTTTAACTATTAAAATTATCAGAACTGAAAACGGAGTGTGATACATCAAAAAAGTGTTTGTAAAGTCCTTGTTAGTACTTTCTTTTGTCACAGCAGTTTAACTGTGTTATTTCTTCTTTCTTTGTAGGTCACTGATATGATGCTTCAGGACAAACCCTACCCAGACTGGGGAAAGTCTGCCAGAGCTTTCTGGAAGAAAGGAAACATTAGGATCATTTTATTCTGGTAGGAAAATAGTAAAATCAAATTAATGCAAATGAACCTTTTGTAGAACATCCAAAAAGATATCTTATAATTGTCTGTGGCAGTCAGAAATATAAACAGAATATATGGTTGGAAAAAAATCACGCTTGGTCTAACAAAAAATTAAACATTGCAAAAGCTGTGAGTGAACCTGGTGTAAAAATATAATTTTAAAATTTATTTATACTATTTCTTTTATTATATCTGTGATGTTGTTTATAACTGAGTTACAAAATTTTTACTATATGTGATAATACTTACATGCCCCATTTTCAGTCCTTGTAATTAAGGTAAATAGATATACGAGTGTCCTTCTGTGACCTTGAAATTAATTATAGCAATTCTTTGAATTAAGACATGAATGGAATTTCAAATAGTGAGTCTGCCTCAGATTAGTAAGAGAAATATTTTAAAATTAACAGGAAAAAATGTGAGGGGTAAGCATTTATTTGACCCCAAATGTAGCCTTTTACAGATAAATTGTAGCTGTTGAAACAGAAAACAAATTGTGGCAGGAAAAATGGAAGGTGGAAATTATCTAATCTAAGAGACAGTCTGAAGACCTTACAGCTGAAGATGAAAGAAACTGCTAAGTTTTTTTTCAGCTACATCAGAAGGAGAAAATCTCATGAAAATATCAGCAGACCTGCCAGTAGATTTAGAAGGAATTGTTATAGAGAAATTGAAAGATTTATTTACATAGATTCTGCTACAGAAAATGCAATGAAATATCTATACTTTTAAAGTAGTAAAAATGAGATACTATGTTAAATTGAGGAAATTTAAGGAAATAGTAAGAGAAATGTAAAGACTGAAAAGAAAGCAGAATCAGATGAATGATTGGCTGTGAACAAGATTTATAAGGAACTGAAGGGGCTGAGCTGATGCAAATTTACTAGCACTTAATTGCCTATTGAAAAACTGAATGTTAAAATTTTACTACTGTTTTAATTTTGTTGGGTTTTTTTTTCAACAAACTAGAATTATCCTATTGGCCTGTAAGTCAGAGTCCAAGGTTAAATAAATGGATTGAATACATCATCAATAATAGAATTATGAGCAAAACTCTAGATTAAATTTTGCTGAAAGATGCCAGGTTAGCTTTGCTGAAAGAAAACCTCTGATCCCTTAGAACTCTTTGAACATGTCATCAAAACAATGGATGAGGAAGAAATGCTTTATCTAATTTATTTGGACGTTCAAAGGCTTTTTACAAGGTTCTTTACCAAAGGCAATTAAGAAAACAAGTAAGCCCCATGGAATGTGCTGAACATTTAGGAATCATCTCAGAATGTGCAATGAAGTAAATATATATAAAATAATATTTTGCTGCAACATTCATAAGAGTCCCATCATTTAATGTTAGAAGTGGTATTCATTATTTGTATACATCACATGTATTAGTGATGTGACAAAATTTAAAGATGAAGTGAATAACGTGAGAAATGCTATCAGGGAAGAGGGATCTTAGAAACCTAAGTGAAAAAAAAAAATGATTGAAAAGTTTGAGTTTGGGGGCGTGGGGCTGAAACATCTCCTTGTCTTCATTGTAGGATGTGTAGAGAAAGATTCTGTCTCACTGTGCCAGGGAGGGCAAAAAGGTAAAGCAGATGAATAAAAGAATGCTCAGATAGGTACCAAGTGGGCTGGCAATGATTACAGAGTCATTTGGTTAAGTCAGCAAAAAGCACAGTCTAGAACATCATTGATTTTTTTTACCTTTGTCTGAAGAATAGCCTTGTCTGAAAGACTGAAAAGGAGATTAGTTAGGAGTCGGGAAAAAACTTAATTACAGAAAAAGACTGGCATAACGGAAAAAAGGGTTAAAAGCAAAGAGACATTTAAACCTGCATTACTAACTTGCTGAATCAAAGTACTGTGATTACTACACTGTGATAACATGTATTTCCGAACGTGTAGTTTTATTTTTTATTAAAGAAAGCTAGCGAGATTTCAAATTTATGTGCTGGACAGGGAGAACAATAGAACACTATTAAAAGTAGTTAAATATTGTTGCAAAACATGTTTTGACTTCTTGAAGTCTGAGATTTTACGAATACGTATTTTCCTTCAAATAATATTCACATTAGCAAGTCCTACCAAAAGTTTAAAATGGAGATAATTTAAAAAATGATCGTTCTTTTCAAGCATGATTCGCATAATAAAAAGTATGCTTGCTGGGGATTTCATAACCTAAAGGGTAATGTAAATGCTTTTCCTTTTAGCTTTAATAAGTGAAATAAAATAGCCCTGAGAAATAGTCTACATTGTGTAGAAACATTATTTAGATAGTGCATGTTAGACATCTTATTTTCCCTAATAAGTAGGAAAAAATGGTATTTTAAAGTATTGATAATTTTATGCGTGATACTGTGGGGTATTTATATTTCATTTATTGTGGCTTAAGCAGTGTGATGTGAGTAACCTCATTTCTGAAATATTCTAAATGAAGCATCCTCAATAGTATGTCCTACACAGATACTGTTATGCCACAATCCATTTATTCAGGACATTTCCTAGTGGCACACCTGTTCAACAGAGATAGTGTAATACACTACACTGTATTTTAATTATTCCAAAACCAGATATGTGACACATGGTTTAAAGTGGTTGATGAAATAAAAATTTTAGATACACACTGGACTTGTTTTTCTGCTAATGTCATTTTTATTTTCAGTTTTACGTTATAAAATTAGAAAATGTCTCTAGACGTACCAAAGACAGATGGATTGTCATCAGGCTGAACACCAGCCACTTGCTTATTACAGTTGATCGTGTGACTGCTTTGTGTTTCTCATTTGGAAATGTTTTCAGCTCTCCAATGCAACTAATTAGCAAAGGTTTTGATTTAGCTTTTTTAAATCATTCCCTGGAAACACTGCAACTGGTTGATGATTGCTTCTGAGGATTCTGTCTGCCTTTTGAATTCTTCACAAGGTAATTCTTCTACAAACAGCTCAGGTAGCTCAAAAATGTTCATTTCCTATTTGCCTTTGTCTATCTCATCACTAAGGAGTTCATTGAAGTGCCTTCTATGGTTTTTACAGTGAAGCGTTGTGGGTTTTTTACACGAAGGTCTTCATTTTGGTTATTTCCAGCTCTGCTCGTGGCTAATCCCACCATCCAGAGACACCTTTGGGTAACACTGTTACGGGCTGTGTTATAGCGCATGGTGATACAATGCAAATGCAGACACACTTTCTTACAGATTTAAGACGTATTGTCAAGGTGGCTTTTAGAAAGCAATGAAGTATCTGGAACCCTGGTGGAGTTTCTGGGATGGTGCAGATGTGTTTGTGGGTTACAAAAGCAAGATACCCACAGGGAGTTAAATATCTGCACCACCTGGCAGTCAGATGAGTCTGTGGTAGAGAGACAACTGCCTCCAGTGCTTTGTGGTTACCATCACTAACGTGAAGTTACAAGCATGAATTGCAATAGGCTGATTTATGTATTTTGGATATGTTGATAATTCGACTGTTTTAGGAGAGACAAATTATGTATGACATCGGAGGATTGGTGTTTGAAAGAAGCAATAAGAAAAAAAGTTGTTAAATTAAGCCAGATGAAGATGTTGGACAAGACTGATGACAAGCCAATAGCAGTAACTAGTCACAAGTTAAATAAATAGGACAATATAGAACAGTAGCTATTTTTATTGTTGGATATTAGAGCAAGCAGAGAGAGAAGTACAATGTGAGAAGACTGGTTATATTGCAAATGATTTTCTATTCCCTTGGGACATGGAATAAGTCCAACATACACAAAGGTCTCTTGTTATAAGGAAACCACTTGTTAAGACAGAGGAAAGATAAAGAAATACTTTAAAAAATAACTACAAATGGAAGAGAATAATGTTAAGAAAGTTTATGAAAAATTACTTAAAACTAATTTAGTAAATAGTTATGAGATGTCCAATTTTATAGTATTTTTCCAAGTAAAAAAACCTGTGCAATGTTGAGCATTCTAAATGGTACACCAAGGTTTACTGGGAGGATTAGGCTCTTGCACATCTGCAGAGGAGTGAGCTATCACAAATGGTACATAGAGGCGGCGTTAAAGGCAGTCTTGGTGAATGCCACAGTATGTGCTCAGGTCATGACGTCATTGCCAATGTTAATGTATGGATCTCTGCTGCCAAAGCCTGTGGTTAACCTCTGCCTACTGTGGGCTTGAAATCACTATCTCCTCATTACAATGTCTTCTGCAGTGGCCCGCCACATCCTGTGAAGGATCTAGTGTAGAAGTTAAAATGAAATCACCAGGACACCTCTGGGATGTGTTTGCAGTTCGGTTAATAGAAACAAGATGTGAATATTCTCTCTTGACAAACTGTTCCAATATTAATTGTTCGCAAAACTTTCCTAATCAAGAATGGAGGGGATTGTAGTGAGCAAGACATAAAATTCTTCATGTGAACTTTAAACTATAGGGAAAAAAAAACACCAACAAAAAGAAATAATTTTACTGGAAGAGAGGAAAAGAGCTGCTGAGGTTTGTGTAACCAGGGAAGAAAAAATTGATATTCAAAGGTAGATGATCAAAATGGGGGAGTGTAAAGATAACAGTGGATTGTGCAGCTGAATATTGATTGCAGACAGGGTGACAGAATAATATATACAAGCTGAATGTTTGCATATGCAAGTAGCAGACTGGAATCCATTTTCCTGGTGTCCCTGGCTAGACATTCATTGTACGTGTACACAGTGATCAGTTATCACTGGTGGAATAATGTGCCTTTGACATTAGACTTTTTGTCTGAAATAATACAGAGCACATACCAACATAGAGAAGAAATAAAGTAATGCAGATAATTGTAAATTTGTGATTCCCTATGTTTGCTGTGTTTGACTTTGCAAACTACATATTCTTGTTTTAGTATGTCTTTCCATAATCTCTCTCTAGCTTTCTTTAATAAAAAATAAAACTGCACGTTCGGAAATACATGTTATCACAGTGTAGTAATCACAGTACTTTGATTCGGCAAGTTAGTAATGCAGATTTAAAAACTTTGATGCAAACTAATTGTTCAGAATTGCTACAGAGTACTAATTCATGTACATATGTTATATTTATAGAGGACTGTGTTAAACATGAGTTTGTATAGGATTCTTAATTGGGCAATATTTTGTACCCTGGAAGTAGAGGAATCTTTCTTACGAGATAGATAGCCATGTCTCCCACACAGAAATAGAACATAGTTTCTTTAAGAGATTTTCTACTATGCACCTATTTGAGTGTTTGTCGTAATAAGTTATATTTCTATATTCTATGCTTTCATAGTAAAGTTGATAAATGCGTAAAGGACAATTATGTTCTTTTCACATTTAAGAACGTAGTTCACAAATTTGTTTCAAAAGACATCTTCTTAAAACATCCATTCTTTTCATGATAGTCTGCACTGAGAAAAAATAATTAGACGTGATAGTTTTGTCAACCTAAATTACATACTAACTCAGTAAAACCAAACCTTTCATTAAGTTTGAATAAAGGGTTTTGTGATGCAGTCCAAGAAATGCAACTGCATGAGCCACTAAATAATTGTTTCCATAATTTACATGGATATAGATACACATACCTTATTCTCTCCATGCGTTGGATGGTTTTAAGCTCATCTGTTAATTCTTTCATATTTAAGTAATTTATCTTGTGATAAGATGCTTACTACTGAATGGAAACTTGGGATCATCTAGAAGGTGAGGCAGTTAGTATAAATAGTATAAAAGAACATAAAAATACTTGACAATATTATTGCTCCCAGTAAATCTTTTATTCTTGATTATGTTATAATCAAAATTAATACCTTCAATTTGGATAAGCAAGACAATAAATAAATTCCTTACTATTTGCTTTTTGTCTCGATACAATATATTCACTAAGGTTCTCTTGTAGAGGTTTTATATTGAGTAATCTGACTACTAATCTGGGCAGACATTGTTAAATGTATTCTGAGAGGATACAACTGTCCATGAATAGTAATTGCTACATTTAGTCTGGCAGTCAAGAAGTATGATTACCATTTGTCAGGAGATGACTAACATGTTTTTGATAGCATTTATTTAATTTCTGTGCTGAGTATTACTGGTAAACTATGCTGTAGGATTACAATTGGTTAACATAAAGAAATGTTGAAAATAAATTATCATAATCCAGACCACTGGACTGTATTTCATACAAATGGTAGTTGTTTATGTTTCTCCTTGGTTTTAGTTTATATTTCACCATCCTATACTATGTTTGAAAATAGAATAGAGATATTAAAATATTGTATTATATAAAATATTCACACACAAGTTTTTTGCTCAAACCTATGTTTGATTGTGTACAAACTCTGTGGTTCATGCCCTAAGGAATACTTTTCTATTTTGAAAGCAAAGTACCTGCCTCCCTGCTGATTTCTAGTATAAGCAATCACTTCAGTCCTTGGCAGAATACACCTGTCCTTTTCCTTCTTCCCATCCTCCCTCCAACACATCAACAGCCCAAAACACTGCCAGTGTGTGTAGAAGCAAGAGGGAAAGGGCAAGGCAGACCTGGAGTTCTAAGCCAGCTGTGGTCTGTTTGCCTTCCAAGATAGCATGTGCTGCTCTAATGTTATGGCCTGTCTCAAACACTCCCTGGCTTTTCTAGAACAACCCAGGGATATTATCCAGTTGGTGGGTCATCTTGCCATTGAAGGAGGTCAGGTTCATCAAGCAGGACTTGCCTTTCATAAACCTGTGCTGACTGGGCCTGATTGTCTGGTTGTCCTGTATATGGGGCACTCAAGATGATCTGCTTCACGACCTTCCCAGGTACTGAGGTCAGACTGACACATCTTCCCAGATCCTCCTTCTGGCCCTTCTTGGAAGCCAAACAGATGGGAGTCACATTTGCTAAACTCCAGTCTGTTGGGACCTCCCTGGTTAGCCAAGACTGCTGGTAAATGATGTCTTGGTGAGCACATCTGCCAACTCCTTCAGTTCTCTTGGGTGTAACATATCTGGCCCCCTAAACTTGTGTATGTCTAAGTGATGTAGCAGGTCGTTAATCATTTCCTCTTTGATTTTGGAGATCTTATTCTGCTCCCCATTCCTTTTTTCCAACTCAGGGGGCTGAGTAACCAGGAAAAAAACTCATCCTACTGCTAAAGACTGAGACAAAGATGGCATTCATTACCTCAGCCTTTTCCTCATCCTTTGCCACTATGTTTCCCCCTGCATCCAATAAAGGGTGGAGATTCTCCCTGGTCCTCCTTTCGTTGTTAATGTATTTATAGAAACATTTTTTATTGTCTTTAACAGCAGCAGCCAGGTTGAGTTCTAGTTGGGCTTTGGCTTTCCTTATTTTCTCCCTGCATAGCCTCACTACATCTTTGTAGTCCTCTTGAGAGCCCTTCCCCCTCTTCCCAAGGCCATAAACCCTCCCTTTGTTCCTGAGTTCCAGCCAAATCTCTCTGTTCTGCCAGGCTGGTGCTAATTTGTATCTTGGCTATGGCAGTCTGTGTTTGGAAAGGCTGTGTCTTTCATTTCCCCCCAGTCCATTTGTAATAGGAATAATAGTGAGACAGATCATTTCTCATCTCACTTCTCAGAAGGAAAAACATTTGAGGGAGACAAAATCAAGTTTAGGGAGCTCTGAGATTCAAAGAAAATACTATAATTGTGACATGACTGTAGCATTAAGATTAGTTTTATCATTCATCTTGTTCAAGTTACATAAATTGGTTTCAACCTATTTATTTTTTTCTGATGGAGATTCTTACAGGTCAAACAAAAAAATACATTGTTTCTTACTTGTATTTATATGAGTAAGAGAAGGGTTGCAGAGAGGGAGAGGCATGTAGCATGGCACCTTTCCTCTT
This sequence comes from Actenoides lindsayi, assembly GCA_025331215.1. NCBI lineage: Eukaryota > Metazoa > Chordata > Aves > Coraciiformes > Alcedinidae > Actenoides > Actenoides lindsayi. The sequence continues at coordinate 38,404 of WTSP01004911.1, read as the reverse complement.
GTATGAAGTCACACACACATGTCCACATCCCCATCCCCATATGTAGTGACAGGCTCAAGACAGCAACAGAGGGGAGGAAAGGAGCTCCGATCACCCCTGCACAAACACCATTGCCCTGATAAGTTCTTGTGTGAAAGCATTTCCTGGGGTGTAGAAGAGGATTGATAAAGCAATCTGGCTGAAAGGTAGTTATACTGAGAAGAGAGAGAGATCATCCATTAGCTACTGTGGCGTTTTGGATTGGGCTCATAGACTTGAATTTCACCTTTGATTTGGCTTTAAATTCTTTGAACTGCTATATTACATTTGTATTTTATGGCATATCTTTTCAGTTCCTCAGCCTGCTTAAGCTTTTTGAGTTATATTTGGTATCTACTTGCAATTCAATAGCTGATAGCTTGTTAGAAAAAAAGGCTGGTTTTATTCCTACATAATTGCTAGGTCCCTAAGTATAGCCCTCATAATTGGATGGATATGGCAACCCATCTTCACCTTTTTTAAAAAGTGTGTTTTATTCTATCCCTGTTAGTGAGCAAGAGGTATATCACGAACAGTTACTAAAAATATTTTATCCAATGTATAGCTTTAATAAAACTTCTTAAAGTGCAGTGTCTGCAATGTTTCAGTAATAACAGTGCTTCCAAATGAAAATACTTCCACAAAAATGCATTCTATGCCAAAAACTGAAAAGCTCTAATTCTTAGACAAAAAGTTTCCCTAGCAGGTTTCAGAAGTTCTTTTCTTTGAAATTAGGCAGCTGGAGTCCTTACTTCAGGCACAGGGCCAGCATAGAAGGGTGGTTGCAGCAAGTCATCTTTTAGCACCTACTCTCTGCTCTCCACAGAATTTTTGCTGAGCAGACACCTCTGCCTCCACTCAGGCCCCATGAAACATTTTCCGGGAGAAGAATAGAACACTGATGTGGTTGCTTGCTCTGTCAGTTCCCTCTTTGTGCTTAAGTGTTTTCCCTTCCTTCCTCTTCCACAGTATAAATCCATTTGTTATTGGCAAAACCATCTTTAGCATTTACAGCTAGCCTATGCCTCATTCTAGGTCCGCTTTAAGAGTAGGATGTGTATAATTGTCAGAAAATACACATTATATCATCACATAGTCAGAAAAAGATGCTGAGAGTTGAATTATAACAATATATAATTGGTTAATTGTGACAGCCCCCCCAAGATTCCAAGTATTGCAGTTAGATCAGCATGCACACTGTAGACTATTAACCATACCGCAGAAGGATACATTTCATATTATCACGGCAGACATCCACTGTCTTGCATCCATGCTTCAGTGTGCAAAAGCCTGGCAAAAATCATAGTCCAAAATATGGTCAGTTCAACTTGAACTCAGATCTCTTTGGGGAAGCTTTAAAGAATCCCATCATGCAAAGACATGCTGCATGGAGAAGATGCAGCCTCAGCGAGTGGTTTTGTGCAAGATGCGCACTCTGAAAGCCCACAATGTTCAGTGGAGATCAGAAAACAGGTGCTTCAGCTGCTCGTGCTCACAGCAAGAGTTCATAGACTTTGTCATGGACAGATTCCAAAAATCAATTCAGTTTTGTAAAATAAATGTGATGATTAAAGCAATGAAATTATTTCCCTTCCTGGAATGCTGGAGTACTATTTTTAAATGTATTTCTCCATAACGGCGTGTTTAAATTTGTGCCATAGAATTTGCTGATGTATTTAGCTGAACTCCTGACTCATCATATTTCTCATATTCCCGTATTTCCCATAAATGTTGAGTATTTACACATTCTGGACTGGAAAGCCAATAGGAATACACAAAACTACAAACTCTTTTTATCATGGCAAAGACTGCAAAAATGTTAATCATATAAATTGTTCTTTGGCTTTCAGATCCACATGAAGAAGCCATTCTGAAACTAAGTTGTGCTCAGTGAAAATCAGTTCGGAAACTATCTGGTTTTAGGGCCTGTGGATTTAATCTGTAACTGGAATCACTAATTAAACTGTTAAACTCTTCCACCGATGTTAACAGAATTGTTTAACAGTGGGGACTGAGAACACTCTCCCTGGGGACACTTTGGATGAGATTATTAGTCTTCCACTGGTTTCAGAAGGATGTAGCATTTGTCATCCATTGAGCATCTGATAAAAAGGTTTTTATTCCTCTTGATTTCCTGATAGTCCTTGATGACATGACCTCTGCTGTGTCTTGGACATCAACAAAATTTTGCAAATGGGATTTAGCAAAACTCACCACCACATCAGCCTCTTCTGATGGTGCAAGCAGGCAGATAAACAGCAATAGAGTAACAATGGTTCCAGTGAAATCACAGCTTGAGATACAAAGTGCTGCACAGGACTAGAATGTGGCTGCACGGATGCCGAGTTATTTTCAATCTGGTGATGCTTTAAAAGAAGAAGAAAATAGCTTGTTACATCCAAATTCAGTTATTTAGGTGTAACAGAAAAATGATGAGACTGTCTTTCACAAGGACTGGATTTAAAGGCAGAGCAGGAAATTATTATTTAAATGCTGCCAGACTTCAACCCCTATCCTATTCTGTCCCCTTCAGATTCTTATACCCCATGGCCACTATCAGAATAAGACCATTTCAATAAAAATGAAAACTTAATTAAAACTAATGTTTCAGGATGTGCTTAACACAACTATAAAAATAAATGTATGTATGATTAATTAGTTCTTGTATAAAACCTCCATTTAGATGCAAGAAGCATTTCTTTTGTTTCTTACTTGCTTTTCTACATAAAAAAAAAAGTAGGATTGTAAAATTAAAAGAATTTGCTGACAGCTCTCTTAATCAAGACATTCAACTTTAATTTTTTTTTTAGGCTAGATAACATAATGAGAATATTGTGGCTATGTTTTTATTTCAAATAATTGCATGTTGTCTCTCTGTAATTGTGACAGTAGAAAAAGCAACATCTAAAACAAAGGGTATATAAAACTGACAATAAAATCACAACAAAAGGTTGTTACAAAAGATGCCCTGCAGGGCTCTTGATTTCGTAATGTATGTTTATCATCTTTTCTGCATTGGTTTTTTTTTTAACAACACAAAAAAATCATGTTAGATACCATTTATATTTCAGACCATGTGTATCTGAAATACTTTGTCTAGCAGTATTCTGATGAACTTAAATAAATTTGTCGTACTGACAAATAGAAGCCTAGAGCTTCACTAAACTGTGTAAAGAAAGGTACTATTATTACAGTACTAAACATTTTCCCTCATTTCAGATTCTTTACGTACTGAAATTAATATTCTTTCCTTGAAGAAAAGCTACCTTGTCTGCAGTTTACTGTTTGTTTTGTCTTACTGATTGTGGTGGTACATTGGTGAGCAACGTCATGCTTGTCACGTAGACAAAGAGGAAAACTTTATGGATTTCAGTGGAAAGGGCACCAGCCCTTCTTGCCTGTGGTGGCTGAAGGGGTAAGACAAAGACAGTGACAACAGCTGGGAAAACATCTATTCAGCCTTGAGAAAGGCCTGTATTTTTGGAAGCTTCTAAAAGAAACATGGCACAGAGATGTGCTAAATCTCTCAACTACAAGTGAGTATTTGCTGCTCACTAAAGTAGTGTGTCAGTAAAAAAATGGTCCTTGACACATGCTCAACCTCCAGTTATTTGCATGCTTTGACCTGACCTCATTTATTGAATATTCAAGGCCCATTGCCATAGAGCAGGAAGCGTAATTCTTACTCAAGGAAATAGAGTGAGGCATATTTTCAATGACAGTAAACAAACTGGAAATATCTTGTATGACTTTTAAATAATATATTGAAAGAGTTGGAATTTAGGTAGGAAACAGTCATCTTTATACTGAGTAAATTCCATATGGAGAATCTAGAGGAAGACAGCACGTGCAATGGCAATGTCATTCTTAGTGCTTTACTTCTCAGGTTGAAACTTCCCTCAAAAACAGGCCCAGATATCTTGTGCAAGCTTCTCTGCACTATTCTGTCACATGAAGTCTAACATACTCATGCTTCTAAACTTTATAAATGAAGTATAATATAAATTTTAGTGTTTACCAGGGATTATTTCAATGTCTGATACAAGTTTAACCAAGCTGCATAAATACACCTCTGTTATAAGTAAGTGCATTATCAGTGTAGTCATTTTTCATTCAAACTGTGATACAACTGATGTTAGTTTTAATGTCTCTAAGTACTAAGTGTTTAAGACTGTCTGTAGTTTTCAAGTTAACCTAGAAGCCAGGAAGTGCTTATGGAGACCTTTGGAATTGTTTCATCATGGTGGCTTACTTAGGATTTGAGCTGCCACAATTTAATCATACTTACCTTTAATAACTTCAACTGGAAAAGTTTTGGTTCCTAGTAGAATAATTTACTTTACAACATTATCTTGGTTTGAATAAGACCTTAAGAACATTTAGCTTTTCCCCTTGTGTGCAGCTGGATTGATAAAATTATGTGAACTTCTTCAGTTTTATTTTAATGGAATGTAAAAAATGTATACTATCTCCCAAAGCAAATTAATTTACAAGATGCAAGTACAGATAAAAGCATCTCGTATGTGATAAAATTTCAAAGAAAGATTGTGTTATGTTTCAGAAAGGTAGGTCTGTGTACTTAGAACTGAACTTCTGTTTAAAGTACTGTTTAGTAGAGTTTTTCAACCCACTGTATAATTTCCATCTCTTCCAATCTGAAATGCTTCTGTGAATCAGTATTTGGTTGTTTTCAGTTGGAAGTACCACTTTCTTCTTGTGCCACAAGATATTTCAGTGCCTACAATATATTTTGGCTGATTTCAAGAAGCATACACTCTTTTAATCTATACACAACCTCAATTAGTGTTCAGGTCAGTAAGTGGGAAGACATTTATGGAATCAATCATTTTGGGTTAAGGAGTACACATACTGCAAGCGTACTAATGGAATGGAAATAATGCCTGGAACATCTCCAGAACAGTCGTAGTCTCAATGGAGCAATTAAATATGTATGAAGAATATTTGCAGTGAAGTTCAAACACATCAGCCTAAGGCTTCTATTTTTGGTTTAATTTATTCACAGCCTTTCTATGTACTGCTGCTTAATCATTGTCCTGGTTTTGGCAGGGATAGAGTTAATCTTCTTCCTAGTAGCTGGTGCAGTGCTGTGTTTTGAATTTACTATGAGAACAATGTTGATAACACACTGATACTTTAGTTGTTGCTAAGTAGTGCTGATCCTAAGTCAAGGGTTTTTCAGTTTCTTGTGCACTGCCAGTGAGGAGATGCACAAGAAACTGAGAGTGATCACAGCCAGGACAGGTGACCTGAACTAGCCAAAGGGATACCATAGAATGTCATGCTCAGTATATAAACTAGGGGTAGTTGCCAGGAGGGGCGGTTGCTGCTCAGGGATGCAATGCTGTGCATTGGTCAGCGGGTGGTGAGAAATTGCATTGTTCATCACTCTTTCTTGTTTGGTTGGGGGGTTTTTTTTGTTTGTTGGTTGTTGGTTTTTTGCTTTATTTTGTTATGTTCCTTTTCATTACTATTATTATATATTTCAATTATTAAACTACTCCTATCTCAACCTACAAATTCTACCTTTTTTTTTGTCCAGTTCTCTTCCCCACCCCACGAGGGGGAAGCATGACGGAGCAGCAGTTTGGTACTTAGTTGTCTGCTGGGGTTAAAACAAGACCAAAACCTCCTCTGCGTGCTTCCTCTTGCACCATATATGTATCCACTGACTGACAGACACAGTGATGGTTGCTATTTTTAAATCACTATATCGGGAGCCAGGAGTAGACTTCGTAGTAGGAAAGTGCAGTGTTAGACTTCAGGTTAACAGGTTTTATTCATTAATAGATTTGACATCATTCACTGTATGGGAAGTAGCCTTCAAAATTAATTCAGAGAGTGTTTGAGTATTTAGCAAAACTTCTTAGCCTGAATGTGCTGGCATTATTAAGTCTTCAAATTAAAGTATTGCATGATATAGACTGTATTCCATATCTTCCTATTACTTCTTTTATTTTTCATGAAAGAGATGCGTGTACTATAGCAGCTTTTTTTATATAATGATGAATGGCGGAACTCTTAAAAAAGTTAGTGGCTTTCTTTCCTGCAAAATGTATAAAAGAACACATGCTATTTTCAGGGTCAGTAATTCTTTGCTCTCTCTACTATTTTCAGTAATAAATGTAATACCAAAGTATTTGGGGCTTTGTAAAGAGAGTTTGTTTCTTTTGATGGGTCTCGGTTCTACGATTTGTCACTGATCAGAGAGCACCAGCGTATTAGCTGGTTCATCTGTTGTCAATTCATACACTGAGTAAGTGGGATTGTCATATAACCAAGCTTAGAGCTATTGGCAAAGCAACTGAGCAAAGACAGCCTTTTAAACGGATTACTGGTAATGTAATTACTTGTGGAAGATGTATGGCTATCTCCAGTATGAAAACACCAGCATCTTAATATGTTCTTTAAGCAATAACATTAGTGGAATGAGAGCTTGTGTTCCAGTAATGGCATACAGTACTGGAGGGTAATGGCACAGCATAGCAAAGGCATTTGTGTAAAGACCGAGCTAAAGCCAGAAACATGCTTCTGTTTCTTTAACTAGCTTCAAGGCTGTTACTGAAGCAAAATGTACTTTCTAGTGACACTGTAATTATTTTATTAAATGCAATGGAGTTGTGAGGCTCAAAGCTCCCAATAGATTTTCGTCTGATCTGGAAAAAAAAATCTCTGTTTATATCTATAATTAAATCTGTAACTGCTAATCGTATCACTAATATTTACCAAAAAAAAATGTCATATTAATATGACCCCTATTACTGCATATGACAGTGATATGTTATGGAAGTGCCCCCAAAAGCGTATAATTTTCTAGTAAAGCAGAATTAATTTAGGCTCTTCAGTTCACACATAGTATGAGCAATCTTGGTGATGTTGCAAAATTAACAAAACCTTTGTGCTTGTGAACAGGTGTAGTTGATGGCTTTTGATACCCACTTTAACCATCAAGATGATTGATTATTCCTAGTGAAAAAGAACATCCACATAAATATATTTGAAATAAGCACCTGACCTTCATCTTTTTTAAATCAATGGTAAAAGCCCAGTAGTCTTCAATGAAATTTTAATACTCTTTTAGATACTGACAGCTTTTTTTTCAGTTAGTTCTAGGGGACATTTTTCCCTGCAGTATTGAATAAGCTCCATGACATCCATACAAGTAGATTCCTGAAGCATACAATGACAGATAAGCTGTTTGATTAGTTTAGTCTCAAACATTTTCTTTCCTCATCTTTGATAATATTTCTGTATTGTAACTCCTCTATTTCTTTGCGGTGTTGGTTCATATCCTATTATTCAATAAGCAAAATTCTGGGGCCTGGTGTAATGTTTCTTTGCGTGTGTTTTGTTTCCACTTCATCGGCTCCTTTTTCTGTTCATTTATAGAGTGTCACTATTGGGTTGTTGTTTTTCTTAAAGGCTTATTTTCTGATATTGAGTAATAATACTATTAAGATGTATTACAATTCTTCCAACAGAAACCTGTTTGGGTTATTTCTTATGATATATGGGCAAATAATCTAGCTTTATGAATGTCAGAAGTTGCGCGCTTATCTTACATAGTGCAGTGTTCTAAACTGTAATGTGTGTTGTGACAGCAGGTTATACCTCACAACAGCAAGATCAGATTAATAACAGCAAGCTGATGCTAAGATCTGGATGTGTGTGCTCAGAAAGACATGCATACAAAAAATGCTTTACCCTTCTAGGAAAATGAGTCATAGCCAAAATAGTAATACCTTAATCATCTGCATTTACTATCCTATATTGTTGTTTTAAGCATCTAAATACAAAAAAAATTTCCCTTGAATTTGACTTATATCAGATTTGTGTGGCTTGCAGTACTCCAGAAAATCATATCATTTAAATATAATTCCCTTGCTATGGATTTAGGATCCAGTCTTAAGACACAAGGAAAGTTGTATCATAAGGTCTTTTTCTGGACCATGTGAAAATTTCACATATTTTATCTATTTTTATCTTATCTAGGCCACCTTAGTATGTTCAGTCTTGTGCTTTCTGCTAAGAGTAGGAATAGAGACAGGTTAAACAACTTTAGGAAACGTGAACCACTACTTTGTAATGCCTTTATTCAATTTTCCTCCTCAGTTTTATCATTTTAGGTTTTAAGATCATTCATGCTATTTGGAAATCAACAGTGAGGTGAACTTGCTGTGATTGAGGTAATTCCCAGCACAAGGACAAAACCAGAGCTCCTGGAACTCAGAGAGTCAGGATTCAACTTTGGTGTCTCTCCCTCAGTATGCAGAAAGAGAAAGATGATATTATCCTATTTGCAAAGTCTCATTGTATGGACATGATATAGATGTGTATAAATGTATAGTCTGGGCTTTGTGTTGTTTCAGGAATCTTTTGGCTTTATGACACAGCTGTGCTCATTATGACATCCACTGCCTATAAGGGCTCAGTCTTATCGTTCTCTTTGCAACATGAGCAAACTGGATGAGTATTAATAAGTTTCTGTTATGGCAGCAGGTATGACTACATTATAAAGCAACCCAAGAACTAAAGACGTGTTTCAATTTGCTAAATTATTTTTTTTTTTCAGTAATAAATGAACTAAAACTAAACAGTCATTAGCAGGCTTTGGGTTACAAAAAGAACAGGCTTAACAAATCATTGCTCTGTAATACAAAGCATAATAACGTAAATAGAAAGCTCTTGGAGATGTTTCTAAACATTTCATTTTTAAAGTGTTCCTAGAGTAGAGATGTTTTGAATTAAATTGATGGCAAGGTCCAAGGTGGGACAAGCTGTCAACACATCAGGCACACATTGCCAGCATAATATGTTAAACAGAAGCTGAGATTGTAAGCAGTTTTCACCTGTGATAAAGTAATAGTTCATTCCAAACTTCTTGACATTGTGAATTGTTCCACTATTATTTTTCTAGAAGAGATTTGAGGACATTTGTCCACTTGGTAAGTCCAGCTAGAAAATAGTCTTGATACTTCAAACTGAATTATAAAAACTTTTTTTTTTTTCTCTTAAGAAACAAGTGACCTATACACTGTCTTTGAATTATGCCTTGTAATCAAAAACCTTCGTATACTCAGTTCTTCCTATTTGAGTACAAAGCAACAGAGCCTTCACTAGTGTCATTCGTTACAGAGACACACATCCTGTCTTTTAAACCAATTTAATGCAAATGTAATTCCAGAAATCTAAATAGAATTAAACATGTTTTGTCTCAGCATCTAGATTTATGCAAATTCAGTGAAACTGTCATTTGATTGACAAAGAAATTGATAACAGCATTAGTCAGTGGAAGCATTGTTTAAATTTATTCTATGATGCAGCATTTTCTCAAGAATTTATGGGCTATATAAAATCCCACACTGAATGCAGCTATGGCCGTCTTGCTTCAAGGGCAACTGGCTGCAGAGGAGATGTTCTTGCATTCTGCAGTTACTGTTCATAACACAACTCATGGTTACCTCAGTCTACTCCATTTCTGAAGCCACCTTTAAATGTTGAATAGAATGCATATATAAGCAGTCATTGGTTATATGGTTTATGACCACTTCTCAAATTCAAAAACCAGCTGATCTAGTATAGTATTTCATGATATTTTGGTGAGTTTTAAATGTAAAATCTATTTCTCCCTAAATAGAGTATCAAAATACCCCCAGTGCAATGTGAAGACCTGCTTTAACTTAGTGAAGGTAGCCACTGTCTCAGGTGAAATAGATTTCCTTTTTTTAGTAGACATTGATGGGGTTATCAACACAGAAATCTCTGTGATGGATTGCCAGTAATGGTTGGAAAGGCCCAGGAATGATTCTGAGTCACATTCATCTTTCAAGCCCTCGTAGCTAGAAATGACAGTTATTTTCAAGGCTCTCAGGAAGAACATAAACCCCCAAAACTCAGTGGAGAACTGGCCAAATTAATTTAATATCATCTCTGTAAAACGACTGAATGACCTATGAGAAAACTGAAGACAGTACTGACAAAGTTAATCAAAATGACTAAACAAAGCTTTCTGAGAGACTATATCCAGTCCCAAAAGCTGTCCTCCATTTTACAGCGTTTGAGAAATGGATGTAGTTATTTGCTCTGCAGAGATCTAAAAATTTGGTTGATTCTAGTCACTCTAGTGGTTGTTGATCAGAGACGCCAAGTGCATCCATCTATTCGAAATGCTGATTTGTTTCAAAGTCTCATCAATAACACAAAGGTTCCCCGTTTCGAGAGAAAGTGAGGTACTGCAAAATAGAGCCCTTCCAAAGGTATTCCTCTAGCTGCTCTCTGCAGGTGCTTGCTGGAGGCTGATTGAGCAATCATGTAAGTGATGAGGAGACAGCCTGTAGGCTTTTTTGCTTGTCAAACACATATGTTGAAGTATTTTACAGGAAGTTTTCTTCCTTTTGGATCATATATCTGTAATACTGGAGGGCACTCCATCAGCATTGGGTAAAGTCTTTAACAGAATATTAAATACAGAATATATGTCTAAAAATTTAGGTCAGCACAATGTCTGTTAAACTCAATGTCTCTTTAGCACTACCTTAGCTATTTTGAGCTCAGTACAATCTTGGAGGCAAAGCAGAAGTTGGTGTAGTATGTGGATCTTTGAAAGGTAAACTAGGTGGATACCTAACCTGACCTAAATGTAGCCTGTTGTTCTGACAGCTCACCTATTCCTTGGGTAAAAGTAAAGGGCTGCCTCCAGCTTTAGCCTGGCTCCGTTGAAAAAACTACCTTGTTGGATAGGAGTAAAAGGTGGGATGTTGATTGTCTACTTTTTCATACTTTCTGCAAGATTATTAGAACCCTGAAGGATATCTATAAGAGAAAACAGCAGGAGAAACATCAAATGCCACTGATTATACCCCAGAAGAAATGAAAATAGATGCCTTTTTTCACTCAATGTGAATCCCCACTGCCTGCAGTGTCATCCAGAACCAGGCTGTACTCCTGCCTTAGAGTCTCCTAAAGTGTCCTTAGTCATTTCCATGAGTCCTAGATCACCAAAACACTGTCAGATCTTAGGGGCTGGAAAGCCATATTACAGGTTATGGACCACATAGAAATTCATGCAGAACTGAAGTCAGGTCAAATGGACAGGTCAGGAGGAAGAAGCAGGGCTAAGACCAGACAGGGAAGAGACAAAATGACAGCAAACCACAAATATAATAACTGCCAAGTAAGAACATCAGTCAAAATCAAATGAGAGGAGAGCTGCTTTTTTTTTATTAATGTACAGTTACATGTGACTGAGCTGGCAAATTCTGAGCATCTTCACATCTGAGTCTTACTTGTTAGGACATTAGAATTTGAAGAGACCAAGGCTGGAAAGTAAAGGATAACAAATTATTTTGGGAGGAGAGGTACCTTTGCTTATGTCTTGTGGGGAAATTTTTTTCTTATATAATTTTTTTCCTTTTTGGTTTTTTTTTTTTTGTTTGTTTGTTTGTTTTGTTTTGTTTTTTAGGAAAACTGAGACATTCAGAAATGCATACTTTTGATTAAACTTTCATTCAGAAATGTTTCTTATCTGTGGGAAGGAATTTCTGATCAAAACTAGTGAGACACTCAGTCATCTCAAAGTAGGCAGTAGCACAGTGATCAAATCTCCATGCATGAATGTTAGCCAGAGCCTCTGCACTTCTCAGTGGGAGTAGAAGCCTGTCTGGGTTTACTGCACCTTTGCTGAGTTCCTTGCTATTTCTTCCAGGATTTATGTTTCCTTATTTCTGTCTACTATAACAAGCTGGAAAAGAGTGCAGATTAGTCTGTGGATAGAGCACAGAGATTTTCCTGAAATACTGAAAAATTTCTATTTGCAGGGGATAACCATTTCCTGACAAGCTCAAAGTTTAACCAGTACATATCTGGTCATTCTCAAGTTTCTTGTGCTCCTTGTTTCTCAGTTCCTCATGTTCATCTATCACTGAAAAAGTGACAATATCCATATTGTCACAGAACTGAGCATGTAATTATCAGAGTAGCATGTATTCTGGTGAGTCTCTTTATTAGCTGCTCATTCTTTTTTTTTTAATCCTCTTCTATTCTTAGGAAGGTTAACTTTTCAGGAGATCAAAATCACAGTAATTCAGCTGTGATTATTGTCTTCCAAGAAGATGGTTGTCAGCCTTATACTGGAACTGGATTAACCTGTGGAAAAACAAGCATATTAACAGGCATTTCCTGGGTGATTTTTGAGTTGGTAGCAATTCTTGAACTGTCTGCACAAAGTATACCTTGCAGGTACTATAAATGTGAAGTGCCTGCATTTGTAAAGTTTTCATTGCAGCAATGTCAGATGAAGTTCAGAAGTCCTATGCACACAAAAAAATCCCTTCTGTTTTGATTGCACAGATATTTTTCAGGAGAAATTCAAATACCTTTTTTGCTTTGAGGCTAATGCCATTGCTATTCGCCTTTTCTTCTGTAGGCAAACAGGACTGCTTGTTGGATAAGATCATGCTTCCTTCATAAATGTTAATGATGTATAACTTACACACTTGGCTACTAGGATTCTTTTATTGGAGGGAAAATATAGGAGCATAGGATCACAGCCTGGAATTAAGGATTTCAGGAGGTCTCTATTCTCCTACTCAAAGTAGGATCACTTCTGAGCTAAAACTAGGTTGCTCAGAGCTTTATCCAGTTGGGTCTCAAAAACCTATAGGGATGGAGACTTCATAGCCTGTCTGGACAGCCTCTTTCACTACCTCATGGGACTCATCAGAACTAATTTTTCCTTATGTCCAGTCTGAATCTCTCTTGGTTCAACATAGGGGTTGTGTCTTGTACTCCTGTCATTCATTGCTGTGAAGAGGTTGGCTCCATCTCCTTGCTAACCTCCTCAGAGATACTGGGGGGCAGCTCTTAGGTGCTCCCAAGGCCACCCTTTCTTCATGCTGAACTTGCCAACGTCCCTTGGCCACTCTTCACAGGACAAGTGTTTCAGCCTCCAACCAGCTTGGGGACCTCCACTTCAGTTTATTGGTGCTTTTTATATACTGGGGGCCAAAACCTGGATGTCATATTCTGGATATCATCTAACTAGTGCAGAGTAGAGGAAAATAATAAATTCCCTTGATCTACTGGCTGTGCTCCTGTTAGTACATCCCCAAACACTGTTGGCACCTCTTTGTTGCCAGTGCACCTTCCTAGTTTATGCTCAGCTTGCTGTGTCCTAATGCCCTTTTCTTACTAAGGTAAGACTGATATTCTTTAGAAGATTTTTGACATTGAATTGCATTGCTTAGAAGGCAAGATTAAAGCTTTTAGAGGTTTGTTTGTTTTTTTTCATGTTGGAGTTGTTTTGGAAATAAATTTAACCAAAACATAATCAACTCGTTAGATGAAAGAGCCTGCATTTATTCAAAATGCTTTGGAAAAGAAAAAAACAAAACAAAACAAACAAACAAACAAAACCCTACAAAAAACAAAGAGAAGTTCAAAACAATTGTAATTATATTTTACTTTGATAGGATTTGCACAAATGTCATTGTTAGATGCACAACATCTTGATGAATGAGAAGTTATATCCCATAAATATCATGGTGTGTGAAACCTAAAAGAATGAGAAATTTCTTACTCCATCAGACTATAGCTAAAATACACAGATGATCTAGTCCAGAACATAGAAAGTGATTAAACTATTACAATTACCTTATTCTAAATTTGAACTATATTTCTTAAATTTGGTTGTGGATGTAATATGTTATCTGAAAAGCTGTGAGAATATAAGTATATAAGTATATGCTATACAGCCCTCCCACATACTCTTACCACAAGCCGTGTTTAAGAGCAGCAACATGACAGAATCTGGGCAAGGAAGGCATGTTCCACCTGTTCTTCATAGATAAGATCAGACTCTGTTTTTATCCTTAATGCTTTGTAGCTCACGATCACAAAGACAGTGGGAAATTTTATGGATTTTGTTCTTGTTTTTTCCAAAAGCTTGCAAGGATAATTTTAGGACTCTGCAACATCAAAATGCTTTGTAACATCATTTTATTTTTCTAAAACATATTTTTAAAAGCAAATTAACCGCAACTTTTCAGTGGCATTTTTCATTTGACAGTTTCTAAATAGAACTTTGCCATTATTTTTTTCAAAGATGAGTTTTGATGGCTCCTAAATATTTTAATTTTTTTTCCAATTTAAGCAGGCTTCATTATTTTCTTGAAAGAAATTATAACACTGAAAACTGACCTCAGTTTTGAGGTTCTGCTCTGGATTCAGGTGTGTAGTATTTACATCTTGATTATGGCTATCGACATGCCAGCTCCTACTACAGTCGATGGAACTCTGACCAGTGTAGATGATGGTTTGCCTCAAATAGAAACTTGTATTTGGTCACCTGTATAATTTTCCAGAGTCCACCAACTGAATAAAGGTGGGATTCAGGTGCCTAAATATAGGCATTGACTGTAATTTGAAGTGCTTTAAGGTATTGAAAAAGTGCACAGATCTGGTAGATGACATGGCATTCATAGGAGATCTTCTGTTTCAGGGTCTGGAAGCCAACTAAGGTATTACAGTGTCCCAAATCATACTAAACACATATATTTAGGCAACCAAATCTCACAGTACATCTCTGTCAACTGTACTTAGAGATTACATATGGTAGCTCACATGTAGATTTCTACAATGAAAAAAATCTGTGGTTAATATTCTGGCTGAATCTGAATTCCTTATAATTTTTTTCATCGTACTGAACTAAACTGTATGTAAAAATACTGTGTGTTAGAAAGATTAACAATCAATTGCTCACTTTGCCCTAGCCAAAATGTAGCAGACTTCATATGTGATTGGGGGGGGGGGGGAGTGAATAATTTAAATTCATAAAAGAAATATGAGTCTATAATATCATGAAGAAAACATTCTGAGTGTTGTCTATGTAGTAAAACTGATCAGGGCTAAAGTTTCATTAATTGTGAAATAAATTGTGAATGCAAACAAAGCTAGTAAATTAAATAATTAGAAAATAATAAATAATGCTATTTATTAATGAAATAATTGGTTTAATTAATTGATTTTTACCACCTTTCTGACTTACATGTTAACTGTGTCCTCTGAAAATGTTTGTCTTAAATCAACTGTCTAGAAATCCAAATAACCCAGATTATAAAATGATCAGGCTTGAAAATGTGGTGTTAAATGCACACTTTTGCTGCTTCTTGTTTCTAAAACTAGAATTTAATAACATGTTTCAAATCAAGGAAATCAAGGAGGTGTTGAGAGATATCTCTAGCTCCTGCTACAGATCTGAAGAGCCTAATTTTAGGCTCTTAGAGTAGCATTTAGATTACCATCTAAATGCATTTGAAATGGGACTTGCCTTCTAAATGTAAAGACATATTTTTTCATTTCAAAAGCTTTTTTTCATTCTACATTGCAATGAATTTAAGAGTTTACAGAGTACTTCATGATAACTGAGAAAAGGAGGGCAAGAATGTTTTTATCCTCTTAACCGGTTTCACTTACAGTTACTGGAGATGCTGGAAACATGGCAAGCCAAAGTCCCTGCTACATATGTTTTGGCATATGACCCAATGTCTTCCCACTATGGTGAACAGCAAGTCTTTACCTCATCTTACTAACAACTGAGAATATCATAAAAGACTTAATAACTAGCTACTAATACAGTCAGTTGGGTGTGGGAAATCTATGTCTAGAGAGTTGCACTACTGTTGCCTTGTTTATACGAAGCAGAGCAGCTCCAACTAGAGAGTCTGAACAAAGACTACTGTGTAGCATCCCAAAGCCTGATTTATTATGGCATTCAGCTCGTCTCTTTAAAACTAGTATTCAAATACCTGGTCTGAATCACACAGAACAAGTATTGGCCCCTGGTCTGTTTGCCTCGTGCAGATGAGATGCTGCCCTAAACTTCTGGCTCCTTGACTGCAGTGAGGTGCAGGAATCATGCCCAGTTCCGACACAGTTTCCCTCACACAACAGAAATTAGCTCTTTCACAGGTCCATTCCATGTATTGATGAACTGCCCTTATCTGAATATAAACCATTTTCACTGAAAAATGGCTAGGCATGCCTATCCTAAGGCATATTTGATGCTCTGAAAACACTTTTTGAGAATCTTTTGACTGTTGTTTCTTGAGCCAGCTATCTTCCACCCCCATTCTGTTGACAGAAAATGATGTATCTGTCTGAAAGTAAAACAGAAGAGTGGGTTCCCTTTACCTTACATAGAATTGTGAGGGTTTTTTTCCAAATGTTTTTCCTGGAGTTAGGTAATTAACTTCTAACTTTGGAAGTTGAATATGGAGTAGAGTTCCTTGGATATAAGTCATGTGAGTCCTATACTACCTTGCATATGATAGATGTTGATTGAAAATGTTTTTTACAGTCAAGACCACGAACCTTCTTAAACTGTTTTTCCTTTTCTGTGTCACAGATAGGAAATGGTATTTGAAACTTAAAGCTTATGGCTGATGAGTTTAATTTAAATGAGCTGCTGTTTGAAATAGATAACGCTTTCATTTTAGTAAATTAATGGTGTGGCAAAAGGAAACTCAAAGATGCTTCTACCTATAATAAAAAATTGATGCTCTCTAGAATTCTAATATTTCATCATGTGACTACATTACCTAATCTTATTCATTTTATTACATGAAATGTAGTAAAATGTTTCCTCTGTGCATTAACATAAAAGTAATTTCAGACTCTATACAAATCTTTGTGCGAAAATCCCAAACAGCTCTGGAATCACATTGATACACTCTAATAAGATTGAAACTGTTGCAGTCGAAGGATAGAAGTGAAGCAAAGTTAGTGGGAGAGGTAATATCCTTTCTTTGACAAACTGATATAACCAGAAAAAATAAACTAGTGTTGTTTACATTCACAAAAATGTTTTCTATTTTTCTAAGTAAAACAAGTGTATAAAAATGCAGAATAAACAATTCTAGTTTTGACAAACTCAGAACATCCTTTATACTCTGCAGTATCCAGTTTCTTCAGCTCACAAGGCAGAACGATGACAAGCGTAGAGTAGAAGATCTGAGTATGCAGGATTCTCAAAATGTGTGCTATCTGCTATTGATAAGCATTTATGAGCCAGTCCCAACATAGTGTTCCCTTTGCTATTTGTAAGAGAGAGTATTTCAGAACTTGCAACTTCAGAACAGATGTTTCAGAACTGGCAGTTCCTGACAAGTGCTGAATTACTTGCCTTTTACTTCCTACTGTAGGATAGAGGTCAGAAATACTCTTGTATTGTATGATGGCATGTTTTTTAAGAAGATAATGCAAATCAAAGTTTGAATTAAAAACCATTTTCTTCTAATTGATATTAAATTTCAGATAATGAAGTCCTTTTGATGGTAACCTACATTAATACACTTTCTATCACTTATTTATGCCCGCAGAGCATGCCATGGGGGCTGTAGCACTCTGAAATCTGGCCGTAGTATTATTGCATGTCTCTCCCACACATTTGTCCCCATCAGGGGAACAAGCACTGTCCACTTGCCCTTTGGTTCATGGCATGGATTCATCTTGGGGTGCACGAGTAGGATTTCTTCTGGGTGCAACTGAAGTGGTAGCTAGTCTCTGGGATCTCATTTAGCAAGCCACAGTGCTGGATGGGTGCTCAGCTCAGCCCACAAGACACAAACAGTGTGAATACGGGTCCTCAGCACAAATTGTGTCACCCTACAGCACTACACTACCCTCTTGCACTGCAGTAGCTGCTGAGAAAGGCAGAGCTCTTGAATTCTACTCTCCCTCCTTGCAGAGCACTGTCCTACTGGGGCAGAAGAGCAGTGGCCAGCTGGAGGCTTCAGTCCATGCTGCTCCAGAGAATCCAGATGCTTTTCACCAGCAGAGCATCTGTCCCTTAGACTTGCTTAGTTGCAGAAGTGACGCTGATGCTAAGCAACAGGCAGAATAAATATTTTATTTTAAATGGCTTTAGAGTTGCTATTTTTGACAGATTTAATCACAGAACCCTTCTTAATTAAAACAAGTGAAATAAAAAGTGTTGGCATTTGCCTATGAACATCTGCAGTAGCATTGTTCTTTATAGTTATTGTTCACTGTGGGATGGTATGTTTGGCCAGTGCTGATTCTGGGATTAAAAATCATGGAGAGTATTTAACTTGATGGATGATCTTTCTTTCCTGAGGACTGGGCAGCATTTTTAAATATCAAGAGCAGTAAAATTTGTTCTCTCATTTTGTACCTGTTTTCACAGAGTATTTTAAACTATTTTGGCAGATTTATGACAAATTGACATTATAAACCACTGCAACTGACCGCCAAGGTGATCGGCCCTGGTCCAGATGCGTTCTGTAGTAGAGTGGGGGATTGCAGCAAACGGGTATTTCCTGAGCTGGGGAAAGCCCAGGCAAGTGCAGAGACCTGCCAGGAGCTGGCACTTCTCACAAGAGATGTGTGGGCAGGGACAGGAGTAACAGCAGCCACCCCCCACTCCCCCAAAGGGCAGCCCTGGGGAGTGCCAGCAACTGGGATGGGTAAACAGACTGTGGCATGTCAGCCCATGTGTGGCACAGCCCTTCATGTGGAAGTTCACATGGGAGGGCACCTATTCAGAGGAGGTACATTCCACTGGCTGAGTGGAAAGGCTTAAAGTCCCCATAACACAGCAATCAAGCAACTGTTCTGTGACCATCTGCACAGCTCAAGGGCAGTCATCCTACCTGACCCTCAAGGCAGAATGGAGCGCACTCATCTGAGAGTAAAGGCTGCAGCTCTTGCTTGGGAGTCTGCACCATCTCCATCTAGAAGGGGAGACCTTATAGTGGCCTTCCAGTACCTAAAGGGTGCCTACAAGAAAATTAGAGAGGGACTTTCTACAAGGGCACATAGTGATAGCACAAGGGGTTATGGCTTTAAACTGAGAGTAGATTTAGATTAGATATAGTGAAAAATTACTTCACTATGAAGGTGGTGAGGCACTGGAACAGTTTGTGCAGAGAAGTGGTGGCTGCCCCCTCCCTGGAAAAGTGTCCAAGGGCAAGTTGGACAGGGCCTTGAGCAACCTGGTCTAGTGGAAGGTATTCTTGCCCATGGCAGGGGAGTTGGAACTAGATGATCTTTAAGGTCTCTTCCACACCAAACCATTCTATGATTCTATGAAAGCATAAATAGTGATTTATAAAGCATTGATTAGAATTGCATTTCTGTTTCCTACAGCACCATCTGAAGCTGTAAGTTTTAATGAATGGTGATTAACTGCTAGATAGTTTTATTTACAGTTTAAATATACCTAGACTACATGCTGGTTAATTTTCTTTATTTAGTAAGTTCACATATATATTTTATTAAGTATATATGCTTATTTCCTCAATGATCAACAATAGGAATACAGAATTTATGATCTTGTTTCTTTATTAATGTTCCCTTCTATCCCAAATGTACATAGTATTAAGCAGTACCTGGAATGCTTATTAGAAATGTTTAACAGTTTTTAAATAACCTGGCTTAGTGGCAATTATGTGTGAAAGTGTGTGTGATGAAAAATTATCAAAGTGCTATGTCATACAAATCTAAGAACTACTTTTGACTAAGCGCAGGTAGGGATTTTTTTTTTTCTGGAAAAGTTGTGGTCAAAGGGCAAGATACTGCTTTTTCCCTCTTGGAAAAGACAAAATGAAGATGAGGAAAACAGCCAAAGTTTGTCTTTCATCTCTTCAGTCAATCTTATCTGATCAAAGCTGTAGCTTCATAAAAGATTTGGCAAAGGGTCATGCAATTCAAGAAAATTCTAAGTAGCTCTAACAATGAGCAGCTCAAAGCTGCTGGTAAATTGAAGATAGTGTTACCTTCCTCTTATGTATGGTTGTGCACAGAATTGTATTTGATATTTGAGTGGTGAAAATCTCCACTCTCCCTGTGTGATGATTTGAGAAATGAGGTACATCACAGACCAGAATTTGATTATGGTACACTTTGCCCTCCTGATTTAGACAGGAAGAATCAGAAGACTCAAATTGGAAACAATTCTTTTTTTCCAACATTAAATGTTTTGTGAACTTGGGTGCATTTCTTAGCTTGTCTTTATTTTTCCAGGGACAGATTCAGTTTTGTTCCGTTTTCAACTCAGTACAGAGAAATAACACAGGCTGTTTCCTGAAGATGTGACTGGATCCAGCCAAAGGTACTTCTGGCATAGTTCTGGAGGGAATCTGAATGGTTTTGTGGTACTACTGCAAGAGGATGGGTCAGGGCCTCATGGACTGTGCTGAGAGAATTCTTGATGTGGGAGATAGGACACACAAAAGAGCAGAAGAGAGTGTCTCCAAGCAGCCAGGACCTCAGATTGCTTCAGTATATTGTCCCGTCTCTCAGCCAAGACTTCTGAGAACATCAGTAACTTTATTCTTTTCGTACTGATTTAATGAGGCGTCATGGACAAGCCAGTCTTCCAGTTTTGACTGCCTTTCTCATGGCCCATATTGTTACTGAGTGATTAGAATATGTGCACTTGTATGGGCAGTTTACAGATACAGCCAGGGAAACCTTTTATCAGGAGCACTGGTGACAGTCATATTACTTTGGAATTAAAACAAGACTAAATAATGTGACCCTTACTCACCTTGAAATAAAGCCAGAAAGTCTTAGTTTGCATCAACACTTGACATCGATTGTAGGAGATGGCAAAACATGGATGTTTCCTTCCTCTCCCTTCCTGTCTTCATCTCTCACAGCCTTTC
This sequence comes from Actenoides lindsayi, assembly GCA_025331215.1. Classification (NCBI taxonomy): domain Eukaryota; kingdom Metazoa; phylum Chordata; class Aves; order Coraciiformes; family Alcedinidae; genus Actenoides; species Actenoides lindsayi. The sequence continues at coordinate 17,684 of WTSP01004911.1, read as the reverse complement.
CTCCAGAGCCCAACTCTGTGTTTCAGAGAAGTTCATCTGCTGCACTGGCACCCAGTGCTCTCTCAAGGCAAGGACTGCACAGGTATGGGATGGCACTAGTGCCAGTTTAGATGGCAGTGGTGGGCTTTCCCTTTGAGCAGACAGACTGCAAACCCCAGTATGGCAGTCAAGTCTGCACATTAAGCTGCACAGCTTCGACTGTGACATTTCCTGCCACACTCTTCAAAAAGCAGTTTCCAAATTGCTGGCTTCTAATGGGAGAAGGTCTTTATTTCTTGCTAGTTATGGATCTAGAGAATTATTGATGTATCTGAAAGCTGTTACATATTCAGAGAGCAACTGCATTGCAGATCCTAGGGATAAGTGTTTTTTTCTTTTCTCTATAGACAAATTCGGGTTCATCACGTTCATAGAGAATTTGCAGTTTGTAAGCTCAGGACTGTGCAGGTGCAAGACAAAGGGAAGAGAGTTATGGACCAGTCAAACAGGGCAAGGACAGTGACTGCAGGAAGATGAGGGGTCCGGCAAAACAGCACTGTAAGGGAGTCTGCAGAGTCTTGAGAGTCTTCAGTGCCAGACTGAGCTTACGAAACTGCTTTGGGAATTAACTTGTTAACACAGTTGTGTCCAGCATGCAGTGTGGCACTTCCTGCTCCTCATATCCCAGGCAGCTGAGTATCTCAAGTTGTCCCTGCCACTTGGAAATGGAAACAAGCCAGACTTGCTTGAGCCAATGGGAATAGTCATCTTTATTTTTGCCACTGTTGAGTGATGTCACCTATGAAGTAGCCAAGAGTGTAGGAATGGAAGCATCTACTGAGGAAAGATTCTGGCAGAGTTGCACAAAAGAAATGAGGTCATCATAACACTGGATGGATTACTCAGTCCACTGGCTTTTTTGTCATTTTTGCTTTCTTTCACTGAACATTTGGGATTTATCTTAGACTTCTGGAAGAGCTTTTTAGAAAATCCTACCCTATCCTCAATATTTTGGAGTGGATGAAGGCAGATACCCCTGGCACTTTAATTCTGGAGTATTGCCTGCTGAAGAAGGGCACAGGTCTGCTCACCCAAATACAAAATACCCTCATTTAACTTTCTGGGGAATATGTTGGCCTCAACTGGCCCTATTTTGCTTCTGTTATTTTTCCTTGCTGTGATGTTGTATTGGCTTTATGTCCTTATCGCTTGTGTCCAGGCCATTTTTCTCATTACACTTTGTAACTATGTCTTGTTTATTTAATGTACCTGTGTTTCTGATTTAAGTTTTCTTGGTTCTTCTTCACCTTTTGGCCACAACTGTGCCAGAGCATGGCATGAAGTTCTCCTGGGCACTGGGACACCAGCAGTGAAATTTTTCAGTGGTCTCCATGAGGAGAGTTTTTCTCAGAGGGTGAGGGAAGAGCACTAGCAAGAGAGGGATGATGAAGAGCTACTTTCCTTGACAACAGGATTTTTATTTGAAGAATCAGTAGGAAAGTCCAGCCTGATCTCTGGTCATCATGTGCCAAGTGACAGTGACATTGTACACAATGGGCAGAGGGAGAGAAAGCCTGGGGAGAATATTTTTGTAATTTTTGAAAGGGCAAGAGGTGTTTAAGAGAAGGGTATGGTATTTTCAGCCTGACAAGCAGAAATAGGGCTGAGATAATATTTATGATGACCAGGCATGTATAGGTAGTGTAGGTATGTATGGACTCTCACAGCAAAATGAAGCCCACCATTTCCAGTGATGGTCCCATTAGCAGAGCCCCTTCTTTAGCTATGCAGTGCACTGCATGCGGGATTAATGTGCACAGGGTTTTGAAAGCTTGTATCTAGGTGTAGACATTAAGTCTGTGATCTCATAGCAAAGCAGCCAGGTGGAAGCTCGATGAGCATGCTGTGAAATTTATGGACATATAAAAAATAAAATAAAATATGGACTGATATTCCCCAGAGACAGCAAGGTATATGCAGCACTACCTACAGTGCAGATCAGTACCAGTGTACAGGACTGCCCCAAGTCGAAGATGCTGTTTTTTCTAAACATTTCATGCAAACCTTTTATCCACCAGGGTCTGCCTTATGCTGCAGTGACAGCCTTCTTCTATTCCCATAACTATGGCCTCCACTGAGCAAACAGAAGATTCACATGTGACCAGCATCTCAGACTTTTGCAAAGTTCAAGGGATCACACAGAGCAAAGCTGTGGAGGGAAAGTGTGACTGGTGACACAGTACACCAGCTCTGAATTTCCCCTCTGCTAAATGCTTTTGAAACAACTTGTCTAATATTGGGTTGTCCAGACTTTGGAGGATGATGACTATGTTCTTGAACACTAGGACAGCAATGTGGAGACATTGTAGGTAAATTAATGCCAAGTAACTGTCATAGTTTGTTGAAGGTGGCCTATTGCCTCTGCTTACTACTAATTGTAGTAGTGCAGAAGAAAATGAGACATCATGGCCTTTCTCCTGTTGTGTCATCTCTGCATGACAAAGGCTCTAGGGTTGAAGCTAATGACCCTGTCTGCCATAAGGGATTGTCTGCATCCACTGACAGTGACAAAAACCTGCTCAAGTTTCTGGCTCATGTTGTGCATGACCTCTTGTAGTATACAATATGCTGGGTGATAGATGCTAAGTGGTTGGTCAGCTTGGTCAAAGTTTATGATCCAAGAAAGTGCTGTTGTGAGAAGGTGCAGAAGCCAAAGACATCTGTTTTGGCCCTTGCTAAGTGTGTGAGGACAAAATTAATGCTCTGTTGGCAAATAAGGGCCAGCAGTGTGAATTCAGTTTGGCATGAGTGACTTGGTTTGACAAATTCAAGACCAAACTCAGTCCTCGATATCAAAGATTATAGAGATATGTCTAAAAAATTACCTGCTTCTTGAGAAGTTCCTGGCAGTGAAAAGTTCCTCTCTTCAAGCTTTCCCTTAGTTCAGTGCAGAACTGGGAATTTTAGATCATCACTGGCAGTGATATGCACAGTACTGACTTTTCTGGACCTACCTAATAATTTTAACATGCAGTTGGCCTAGATTTTTTTTGCAGACATTATTTTTATTCCTCACAGCAATCTTGAATCTTCAAGAGTATGGACTAGGTCTTAAAATGTGTGTTACGGTAGCTGAATAGGTACCCAGGGCACATAATCATACAATACAACAAACTAGAATTAGAAATGAAATATGTATAAAAGTGTATTTCCTCTGTGAAGCAGAGAAAGAAATTGTATTTCTTAATGTCTGGTTTAGAGAAGAATCAATCCTCTCTTGCCATTCCACTCATAGCCCTTCTGTAAGCAGAAGATGGAGAGGTCCTGCCAGCAGTGCTGTGAATAGTTTGATGGCATAACTCTTTCTCAGTAATGGGCATTGTGTGATAAAGAACAAACTACACTGGCCTAAATATTGCAGGTTAGCTCACATTGGCTCATCTGATGCAAGTTATTCAAGTTAAATAAGATTCTCAGTTTCTTCTCTTAATCCCCAGGACACTGGGGTAATGTTGTACCTGCACAAGAAGTGAAGCCAGACAAACTCAGTTTATAATAACTCAAATCACATGTATTGAATATCTTACTGTGTTTCAGTATTGCAGGTCAAAAATACTACTGAGTGCTAATTATGCAGTTTAATGCAACCATTTCAAAAGTCCACTTCTAACCTTTATAATGGTTTCACATTTTCTTATTCTATTAGCGGCACATTTTCTTCTCCCCTCCCTCCCTATTTGACATTTCAGAATGGGTAACAAAGCGATTTAAGTGCATGTGCATTTCCTCAAGGAAATCAAGGTTTGAGCACACACATCGGTCTTTGTATGAGTGCCAATGAAGCATGCATAAAAATATGTCTGTCTCTGCTTGCATACATGCCAAAGTCTGACCTTCCACGCTTTGAACTTTTGCTCCAAAATGCAAATGCATTATTCAAGAAGGCTGAAGCAGAATAGTGTTGAGTTTAACATCTGGGTATATGAGTCCCATAGCAAACTATGCAGACTTGAATTACATTTCTAAACTGTTCATGCACCACAAGATGTGGGGTCCACAGCATGAGGATAAGGAAAATCAGTGCACCCAGCAGCTAGTGCAGTCTACACAAGCAGGCAAGCAGTGAGGACTATGTTCTTTCTGGAGAACTTCTCAACTAAAGTGAGAACATTTACCTCCATGTGAATTTCAGATGTTAAGGTGAAATAGGTGGGAAAAAACACCTTTGTGAGTCTCCATAGACTATTTGCATGAAAGAAGCACCATATTGAATCGCCTTTTTGAAGTAAGCCGTTCTGGTTATGGGCCAAACTGGAGCCTGCCAGAAAGTCCATTGGGTTCAGTTACTGACAAGTGAGATGGTAGCTAATCAAATGTTTTGGGGATAAGCAGGCTTGAATATTGCTTAGGTATAATTAAGTCTAATGTACCTCATTTGTTTCTTTCTGGCCCAGGTGCTGGTAATTCACTCAGGGCATATCATTATGGTAACAATCACAGTGTTGAATTTAAGTAGATTTATTTATTAAGAATAAAAATAAATGTTCAAAGGTAAATGCCATATCAGTCAAGTCATTTTGTGGCTCATTATATTGTGAAGAAGCGCAGTCCATCGTACCACTGAAGAATGCTGTTTAGGAGTCAAAATGTGTATGCTACCGCTTATGTTCCTATTTGTTTTCCCTTCCTACAAAGACACAGGCAAGGCTGATGTATAAAAAGAAATCCTTACAGGCTGGTAGCCTGTAACTACTGGTGCAAAGATTTTTCTTTTACTCTGCTGAGTATTTGTCCTGTTCGGAAGTGTCATGGGAAGTATTCTTCATATTGTTTTACAGCCCTTGGAAGCTGAAGAAAATGAGACATTATTGCTGTAGAAAAAAAACCAACTCCACTCTGCCACAATTATTTATCTGCGTGCGTGCATTCAGATGTTTATATGCCCCTGCTATAGCACAGATTTACTGACCACTACAGCTACTGGGAGAAGCCTTGCTTCTACCAGCTAAATTTGCCTGCTTCCATGGAACCAGGATTTGAATCAGTTGTCTCTCCCAACTCTGAAGGACATCGCCAAAGTACTGCTGGAAATGATGTAGAGCTGTTTTGGGGGATAGCTTAGAAAGATATTTTCTTAAATACCATATTGCATAATTGTATGAATTAGTCAAATGCATCTTTTGGAATTCTCATAGCATTCATATGGAGGCTTTATTACTTTTATAATTCAGTCTTTACTGAATTCTCAGAAATGCCACAAGATGCATTGAAAATTTGTACAAAGGACGTCTTAGGAGATACAAAGCAAAATCTTTCTACAACCCTCAGAATTTACTAGAGATTAATTCAGTGCAATGAAAATTTATTTCATACGTGTGTGTTTCTATATAAAAATTAGACTTCACAGTGTCCTATAGCTCCTAGAGCTGAGAAAAGATTTTTCAAAGGTTCTGATGTCTTTGATGCCTTAGAAAATGTTCTCTCAAATTTTTCATTTGAATTTGGCCTAGATCATACTATCCTTGGTGCATTTTCATAGTTTACTTCTTTCTTAATTTACTTAATTGGTTTGTATCTTCAGTGAAAAATATGAAGAAGATGACTGATACACTCCAGGCCAGTTTTGCAACATGCATAGTACTAGCTACTAAATTTCTTTTTACTAAGGATATAGCTGACTGCTTTCCTATTTTGAATTACACAATTTGTTTGTACACTTAATTTTCTTCAATCTCTTTTCATCAGTGGCAAAGTGCTGATAAAGCACTAGTTGACCATTAGAAAACAGATAAAATAGAATGATGCATCTTCATTACTATCATATTCTCTCTGAACTTTTTTTTTTCCCCCTTGCAGGACGGTTCTGTTTACTCTGACCTCTGTAGTTGTGCTTGTCATCACCACTGACTGGATCAGCTGGGACAAGCTGAATCGTGGATTTCTGCCAAGTGATGAAGTCTCGAGAGCCTTCTTGGCTTCTTTCATCTTGGTGTTTGACCTTCTTATTGTTATGCAGGTACACTCTCCTAATGTTTCATTCAAGATGCTGAGGCTGCCTAGTCACTCTATTTCCTCCAGAGCAAATGGTGTTTAGCTGAGACTACATAAAGGTAAATAAGTGTTTAGTTTGCAATTGCTATTAGTAGGGGCATTTTATAACACCATTTTTAGTGACTTTGAAAAAAGCCCACTGGCCTTTTATTGTGAAAACATTGCTTATTTCTCTTCTTAGACTACCAAGTAAGAACTGCATGACTTTCCAAATTAGAAGGTGTTTTCTGAAAAAATGATACCAGAAAAAGTAATGGAAGCTTGTTCTTTTGTAAATTCAAAGCTTCTGTTAGGAGGATGAGAGAAATTTGGCTGAACAAGAAAGAAATACTTCCTTATTTCAAGTATATTAGGTGTATACACATTACAACATTTTAGTAGATGAAAATTAGTATTTGCTATTAAGATTCCACTTTCACGTGAAGATTTCTTTACTTTGATGACAGGTCCTTGTACTGTAATATCTTCTGCCAGCGAGGTTAACTAGGGAGATGATTCCCTGTAGTCTGCCTGATGTCTGCTCCTTTGAATCTAGCTGATAAGAAAGGAGTCTAGGTCACAAGTATGGAACCAAAAACTTATTTCATGTGATGCTGTTCTCTACTCTTTGCATTTGTCTGTGGTTTGAGACTTGTGTGAATAAATCACCCAGTGCTCTGTGAAAAATTAGGTCATTTGAGATGAGGCAAGGAAAAGGGTCATCGAAGGCCTGAGTGACTTTTGCTATTAGTCCTAGACACCTTATACTGTAGGACTTTAGCAAAAATTTGAGAAGAACTGATGGGTCCTTTCTCTTCAATATATTTCTAACTAACTCTGCTAGCAAGGACCATTTCTGAGACACTTAGTTCTCTTTAATGAGATATCTATTGCTTGAGTAATTATCATAGCGGTGACATTGTGATGGTACTCAGAATTTATCACTGCTGTACTAGGACATTAAAGTTCCATAAAGTCAGTTTTATTTTCCAGTGTCCACCACTGTTCAATGCTCACTGCAGTTCATGGTTAGAACAAGGGGGGTAAGAAAGAGAATACTGTTTTTCTAGTAAGTTTTCTGGGGCTTTCTTTTCTCTCCCTTTGCATTTAGATTTTGTTTGCTGTTTCAAAAAGATTCAAGAGAATGCATAATAAATGATTGTACTTCATAGGGCTGTAATGAAAACGTGAATGAAAATACATGATGTATCAAGCTGTACTGAATTTGATAGCATATGCAGGATAGAGAACAGAGTTGTCTTCACACCAAATAATTATTAAATCATCCTTTCGACTTTGAAAAATGAAGTTCCAGTACTTTGACCTTGGAGTTACTGAATATAGGAAAGAATTTTATGTGAAACAGCCTGTAAAAATATTTCATATTTTTAGAAAACAGAGCAAGAGGCTCTTTTTAATTGCATTTTTGACTGATGTTTGTGTAGTGGAGTTATTTATTTATTTAAAGTTATTTATTTGGATGGTGCAACTAAGTTGGCATGTTTTATTTACAATGTAGTTCTAGCATCATTGCACTGCTACTGCAATAAAGTCGGGACAGCAAAGTATTAAATCACAAGACTATCAGGATCATGATCCTTTGACTAAAGTATGCTTTAAAATTACATGTTTCTAGAAATTCTTTCTAAGAGTGTTGTCTTTTTCCCAGATTTTTTTTCTAACGTAACAAGTGTTAGCAACGAACCAGTAAAATTAGAAAACAACTCCAAACACACTTAGTGTTAAGCAATTTCTGTTGGAGGCTGATGTTAAGTAAGAGCAAAGATGAAGTCTCATCTAATGCCTGAGTACAAGCATTTTCTATCCTTCTGAATGGTAGCACTAATACTGCAAATGTGACTGTGTTTAGCAACAAGAGAAAACCAATTGAGTTTGGAAATTAATTCTCAGTGCTGTGAAGAATAATCATATAATTGCAAAGGTCAGCTTTGCCTTCTTAGTATTATTACAATATAATATTTATCTAAGTCCTGTGTAGAGCATAAGGAAGAAATAAAGGCCTTAGCATTCCCTGCACTGAAGAGCTACCTATTTCAATTAGACATAATGCAGGCAGATGTGTGAAAGAGGAGAACACAGACAGCTGAATCTTACATAGACAGTTATACGTGATTGACATGTATGTGCACTTTTTACCTTCAGTTTCCATCCTGCAGTAAAGTCTGGATTCCTTCCAGCACCATTTTCTTTCCAGTGTGCAAAGGCTCCTCCAGTCTGAGACATTCACTGGATATTCAGGGGATGGGTCAGGGAGGCAAGCGCAGATGAGAGACAGAGTAGAAAACAGATATGTGACTGAAGTATGAGTGTGAAAGCTATGACCACAAAAACATTAAGACAGTTCCAGAAAACAGATGATGTAGAAAGTTACAGGACTACAACAGGACCTCATGGATAGTGTGGCTGGCTTTTGGATCAGTCTGTGTTCCACCTCTTCTGCCAACCTCTCTGTGACACATCACGTCTGCTGTTCCCAGAGTGAAGAAGAGGGACTCTGAGTGCCTGTTTTAGTTGCCTGCTGTGTATATATCTCCACCTGATTTTAGTTGCTGTTATCTTAACAGTCAATGGAGAGATTGAGGTATAGTCGGGGTGACTTTTAAACATCTACAGTAGGATGAAATACTGCAGGGCCTAGAGGTGCTTATTGGTGTTCACTGAGAATAAACAGACCCAACATGCTAGGCTGAGAGGAACCATTCCTTAAGACAGACCCAGAAAAAGGGTTCTGAGAGTGGCATAGCTTGAGTCCAGAGTTGCAGCTCTGCAAGGATCCTGCTCAGCTATTTCCACAGCTGGTAAAAGAGCCAGAGTAGCATTTCTCTCATAGTGTTTTATCACAGAGCATGTCTGACTCTTGCAGGCAGAGTGATCTCCACTTCTCTCTCTGTTGCCTGGCTGCAGTTTGAAAGGAATTTAAGTTTCGCTGAGTCGAGGACAGTGTATCAGAGATAGCACCCATTTTAGGCTCTTCAACAGGCAGCACAGAGGCCTCTATTTCAGTCTTGGTTGTCAGGACATTTTATCCAATGTAAGGAAAAACACTGATTTTTTTAATATAAAGATTCTATATTTTTCTCTCTGAAAAACAACAGATCAAATTCAGTCCAGTGCAGGTGAGCATTAGTTCATTTTAAAGGATATGAGCTTGCTTATAGTAAGGAGGTAAAAAGCCTACAAGTTACTGTTTTTTCCACAGTATGAAAATGATGAAGCTAGACATTTTCACAATGAGTTTAATTATGCCTGCTCTGATAATTGAGATGGCAAAATACGAATACATGCGTATTTCTGGCCCCCATAGCTTTCACTGCTGTGCATGGGCATCATTATATTCTATGTATATAATATCAATATTAATTTCAGACTGAGTGCAAGACCACACATATTAAAGCTGGATGTGCAGTAATGCTATTAAGTTCATGTAATAGATCATATTACTATTGTAATGAAAAAATCACATCTTTAGTTCCCTTTCTCAAAGATTTAATGGTAAAGCTGTTAATTAAAAGAGTAAATATAAAATATTGATCTATAGTCCATGTTCTGACTATGTTTATTTGAGCAAGTAGACAGTAGCTCATACACACTCATACAACAGGATGAGCTTGAAGCCATGATGAAACAGGAAAACTGTGACATAGTGGCCATGGCAGAAACGTGGTGGGATGCCTCACATGACTGGAGTGCCACAGTTGATGGCTACAAGCTCTTTAGAAGGGTTAGACAGGGAAGTGGAGGTGGTGGGGTGGCTCTGTATATTAGGAACTGTTATGAATATTCAGAACTTAAGTACAGTGACAACAAGGTTCAGTGTGTTTGGATCAGGTTAAGGGTCAAGAGCAATATAGCTGATATTGCCGTGGCTGTCTGCTATAGACCTCCCAACCAGAGCAGAGAAGTAGATGAAATATTCTGTAAGCACTTAGGAGAAATCTCAAGGTCACTTGCTATTGTTCTTAAGGGGGACTTCAACTTCCGAGGTATCTGCTGGAAATACAACACAGCAGAGAGGGAACAATCCAGGGGGTTCCTAGAATGTGTAGGGGACAACTTCCTCACAGAGTTGTTAAGTGAACCGACCAGTGAAGGTGCCCTGCTGGACCTCTTGTTTGCAAGCAGAGAAGGACTGGTGGAGCATGTAGCAATTGGAGGCCATCTAGGGAATAGTGACCATGAAATTACTGAGTTCTCTGTTCTTAGAGACACTAGGAGGGGGGGCAGCAATAGTGACACTCTGAGCTTTCAAAGGGCAAACTTTGACATGTTTCAGGTTACTTGATAGAGTCCCTTGGGAGTCAGTTTTGAGGGATGTAGGAGTCCAGGACGGCTGGACATTTTTTAGGAAGGAAATCTTAAAGGCGCAGGAGCAGGCCATCCCCACGTGCCGCAAGACAAGTCGGTGGTGAGAAGACCAGCCTGGCTGAATAGGGCAGTTTGGATTAAAATCGGGGAAAAAAGGAGGGTTTATGGCCTCTGGAAGAAGGGGCAGATGACTCATAATAAAAATGTTGTTAATCTGGCTTTAGAGGTGAAGAGCAATAAGAAAAATTTCTATAAATACATTAATAATAAAAGAAAGGCCAGGGA